>JAAWXA010000045.1:528581-539865 GCA_038090715.1 Florisuga fusca
AATATATACTTTTCTCTTATCAGTGCTACAAACATGGCGTTACATTATTGGTTAACACGGTTCGAACCTGATATTAACTTATAAACTAATTGGCTAAAGGCTATTGTCCATGCCTACAAAGGGCTGTCCTGATTTTAAAATAGTTGTTATTGCTGTTACTTTCCTGCAAGGTCAGTTCTTCAAAACATTCCTGAATGCAGCTTGTTCAGTACATGTCTGCCTGAATGGAAAAACCCCACAGGCCACCAGTGCAGTCTGTGAGTTAACATGTAGATGGAGGAGGTCAGTTACTCCTGTATCCAAGAGAATCACAGAATTGTTCTTGGTTGGAAAAGACCTTCAAGATCAAAGAGTCCAACCATTAACCTAACACTGAGAAGTCCTTAACTAAGCCATATCACTAAGTACTATGTCTGTAGGACTCTCAAATACCTCCAGGGATGGTGACTGCACCTGGGCAGCCTGTTCCAATGTCTGATAACCCTTTCACTGAAGAAATTTTACCTAATCCAATCCCCTGATTTATCCCCTGGTGAAACTTGAGGACATTAGCTTGTCCTATCAATTGTAACTTCATTGAACAGGACAATCCCCACCTCTTTACAACCTCCTTTCAGGTAGTTGCAGAGAGTGATAAGGTCTCCCCTCAGCCTCCTCTTCTCCAGCCTAAACAGCCCTAACTCCCTCAGCCACTCCTCCAAGGCTTGTGCTCCAAACCCTTCCCTTTGGACACACTGCAGCACCTCAATGTCCTTCCTGTGGTGAGGGTCCAGAACTCCACCCATCACTTGAGGTGCAGCCTCACCAGTGCTGAGTACAGGGGTGAGATCACCCTGGTCCTGCTGGCCACACTGTTCCTGATGCAGGCCAGGATGGAGTGGCCACCTGGGCACACTGCTGGCTCATGTTCAGTCAGCTGTCAGTCAGCATCCCCAGGTCCCTCCCTGCTGGGCAGCTCTCCAGACACTCCTCCCCAAGTCTGCAGTGCTGCTGGGACCATTTGGCCATATTGAAGCTCACACTGTTGGCCATGGTACCTCCCCAGTCAGCCAGGAATGCTGATCAGTGATGGAAAGTGGCTTGCTGGACACCCCTGGGTGTATTCCCCTCAGCCCCATAGACTTGCCCTGGATTTTGGGGCATCATTCTGCTCCCTGTCTCCTAGTTTGAGGGGCCAGGCTCCCTCAGTACCACTGATGTATTACCAAAGATTGAGGTAAAGGTGGTGTTGAGCACATCAGCCTTTTCCTCATCCCTCATTACCATGTTTCCTCCTGCCTCTAATGGGGGGTGTAGGCTCTCCCTGGTCTTTCTTTTGCTAGCAATGTATTTGTAGAAGTGTTTATTGTCTTTTACCTAAGAAGCCAGATTAATTTCTACCTGGGCTTTGGACCTAATTTTCTCCCTGCATAGCCTCCCTACATCTTTGTAGCTGTGAGTGGCCAGACTCTTCTTCCAAAAGCCATAAACTCTCCTCTTTTCCCCTGAGTTGAAATAGAAAAGTTTCAGGAAGTCAGAGGGGGGGACTGCAAGTTCCTTCCTCTGCTCTCTGTGGCTTCAGACACCTGCTTTTGTGAGAGCTTGGTGCAAGAGAAATGCTCTTTATTGCATGTATCCTGAGAAATGGCTTGAAGTAATTGGAGAAAAGTATTACCCAGTTCCCTGCAGTCAGGGTGTCTGGGCTCATCTGTGTCACTGGAAGTTGGTTTCTTCTGTTTCCCCAAGACAGTCTCAGCTTTCAGACACCTTCAGTACTGTGTTATTTATTGCAGAACAGGCAGCTGTTGAGTTGAGTGATGGCTTGCTCTGTGTTAGGCAGAGTTGCCAACTCATCTGGGAAAACGTGTTCCCTGCCTTCCAGGCCTTCTTAGCCCACAGAAGAGGGAGGAGCTGCAGCGACTAAGGACTGATATAGAAGTGCTAACAGATTCCTGGCTGGAAACTGCATTGAAATCCCTGCTACTCATACAGTCCAGGTATGGAAACTGGAAATGTGTGTACTTCTTTCCCAGCCCTTTCTCTCACTTAGATTTGCATGCAGTCCTGCACTGCAGCAGTGTCCACAGGCAACATTACTGCTGTCTGTCATTGCTGGGAGCTTTGTCACTGCTTTGTCCCTGGGAGCCAAGTGCAGGAACTCCCCTCTTTGGGATGTTTCTGCTACAACAGCTCTCATTAGGAAGTTCCCCACAATAGGACTGTGCTCATAAAACTGCATTTCTGCTGGAGAATCTCTGACCAAAACAAAAAGCAAACAAACAAAAGCCTCAAATCAAAATTTTGGCCTAAAAAGCCTCTACAAAGTAAGACAATGAAGCAGATGACACTTGGGAAAGCTGAGCAAGCTGCTCAGAGTAGCTCTCAGCATCACTTGCTGCAGACATGCTCTTACAAGTGTTTTTCTTCTTCTAGAAAAAACTGTGTGAACATCCTGATCACAACCACTCAGCTGGTGCCAGCTCTTGCCAAAGTTCTCCTGTATGGATTGGGCGAGGTGTTTCCCATTGAAAATATTTATAGTGCTACCAAAATAGGTAAGAAGTCATGCTGAGTGCCTGGCACTGAGGTGTCTGCTCTGGGTTAGCTGTAATTTTTACACAGAAAATACAATTTTTGCAGCTGAGCAGCTGCTGTAGTCCATCTGGCTGTGTAATAGCAGTGGCTTTTACCCTCACATGGTGAACTGGACATTATCTTCTTCCCAGTAAGACAAAAAAATGTTCCTGGACTAGGGAGAAGGGACCTGTTCAAGCTTCTATTTCTCTCTGCCCAAGGCTCATTATAGTGGAATTGTCTTCTGTCAGGTAAAGAGAGCTGTTTTGAGAGGATCGTGGCACGATTTGGGAAGAAAGTCACCTATGTGGTGATTGGAGATGGGCGTGATGAAGAGGTTGCAGCTAAGCAGGTGGGTTTCTGACTCTGCAGAGGTGGGATGTGGGTTGATACAAATGGAAGTTACTTCAGGAGTCTTTTTCTGCATACTTTTTCCAGGGCTAAACTCTTCAGACCAGAGCTGCCAGGGGGGAAAGTTTGCCTTTGATGCAAGAGATCTTTCACTGAGTTAAACAGGGGTTTTCTGGCTCTTGGGGGTTTAAAGTTTCTGTTTTACTGACTTTTCAGATTGTGTATGATCTTGTCCCTATAAAACAGTGTCTTGATGTAGCATGTCTTGATCATAGCATGCAGCTATCAGTCAGGATAGTGCAGTTTCTCATAAGCTCATGTGGGGTCAGGGCTTGTTTGGCAGCAGACAGATCAATACCCAGCATCTGCCTGTCTGAATTACACAGAAGGAGCAAACAGTTGGATTGGGAGAGGTCTGAACAGGCTATTCAGTCATGCTCATTAAAGGCAGCAAAGTGCACAGATTGCTGTCAGGACATTGGCAGTCTTCACACTGTCTGCCAGGTGCCAGAGTTACCATCTCCTCAGGTTCCCTGGGAGCCCTGGAGGGGCTTTCCTGGGTGGAGCAGCAGCTCACAGCCAAAAGTGAGGGTGCAAAACAATCAGCAGTGTCATTGACCATCAGAAACAGATGTGCAGCTATGATAGGCTTCAGGTGCCAGTGTGCACATGGCTGAGGTCCTTCCTGAACATGATTTGCTGAGGTAGAGATGTATTGCACAGCCCTGCAGATCTACCTTGGCTGAGTCCACCTGGCTGTAAAATCACTGCAATAAACCTGACTGCCATCTCTCTGTTACAGCACAACATGCCTTTCTGGAGGATCACAAATCATGCAGACCTCGTATCCCTTCACCAAGCCCTTGAGTTAGACTTCCTGTAAGAAGCTGAAGCAAAGGTGGAGAGACTGCAGCCTCCTGCAAGCCCTTTCCATTGCTGGGGCAGCAGAAATCAGAAACTTTTGGGGACTTGCTTTTCAGCTTGATGAAGAAAACATGCCTAATGCAAACTATACAGTAGAACATGACTCCTGGTCATTTCCTCAGGAGTACAGGCCCTGCCAATTACAAAGGTGTCCTAAAGGAGCACTAGACTCAGCAGAGCTGGTGCTTGTCTGAAGAAGAGACTTACAGGCACCAGCTGAGTTGCTCTAGCAGGTAGTCTCCAGAGGGAGGGGGTGATACAACAGCAGAAGTGGTTGTAAGAGCTTTCTCCTTTCTATTCAGCTTAGTTGTAGAATCTAAGTAAACACAAATCATTATTTTTGTAGAAAAAAAAACTGGCAAAGCTGGACCTCCCTTGTTTCTCAAAGCCAAAAAGTTATGATGTTTTTTTCATAGGAAATATTAATGAAAGTGTCAAAAATACCTCTATTGCTGTGAAATGTGTCCTCTCCCCTTCCCTGGGTGTTCAAAGCAGTTAATTTATTACAGTTTCCTTGTGTTATTTCCTCAACGTGAGATTGGTGGAAAATAGAAAGAGATGGAAATATTTCTGGATATATGGTTCCTTGGAAAGTGTTGGTGTTCTGAATTGATCCCAGTGGATTGTAGTCAATGTGTGCACAAGCCCTGTTAACACTAGGAGATCCGTGGATTCCAGCTATCCATGACCCAAACCACAGATCCCACAGATTTTACCTGTAAAGGAAAACAGAACTTTCTATGAACTTTAGTTAGAACACAGTGCTGCTGCAGACAGGGTCCTCATCTGGACTAGGAATAATTTGAGAGAACTAAAAGCTGTCATAAAAGCTTGGTGTGGTTATTAACCTTCACTTCTGATTTTGGGACTCCATTTGTGAGAGTAAGTTCCTTTTAGCAGAATCAGAGTCAATTTTCTTGTATCCTTCTTTGCATTAGCCTAACTGCATAGTTAGAACCAAAACCCTTGTTAAGAGGGGCTTCATTTTCTAAGGCACTGTGACTTGGCAGTGTGGAGCACACTGGCCTTGGGAGTGATGGTTACACTGGTGTTCATGGTACCATCTCAGAAAGGAAGGGTGGAGTCAGTGACCTGCAGAACCATCAGCCAGAAATAGCCAGCAGGGAACTGGCCAGAGCACTGGGTTTGTGCCATTCCAGGCTGTGCTCAGTGGGATCTGCCTCCTCCCTGTGCCCCTGTGCTTTCTGCACAGAGGATGGAAATGTGCTGGGGCAGCTGCACCCAAGCCCCTCTGGATCTCCAGCCCAGTGTCACCCTGCTGGGATCCACAGGGGACAGGTCTGAAGGCAAGTTGCTTCAGGGAGGATGCTGACCCACACAGGCTGTGCCCGCAGAAGCAGATGATGTTTGCTGCTTTCCTTTCATGGCATTAATTACTGAGGAATAATTTCCATCAGTGCTGGGGAGCTGCTGAGCCAGCTCAGCACGTGCTCTGCTGTGCCCTGAGAGTGTCTGTTCCTGGGGCCACCATGGAGGAGGTGGCTAGAGCCCAGAGCTAAGGAACTGAACACAGAGCACTCTGTTTCACGTGTTCCTAGCTACAGTTTTGGCTTTTAACAAACCAACCAACCAAACCACAAAAAACCCACACCAATGCAAAAAACCCCAAAACATTAAAATCAGAGGAATTCCTCTTCCTTCAAGGTGGTCACAGAAGTCAGGAGTGGTTTCCTTTCTATCCAGGTCTTTGCTTGGTGTTGGCCTTGTGCTCTGATCTCAGGTGGATGCTCTGGGTCTTTCCCCAGGAGCTCCCTGTTTGGGGAGCACACTGGCTGTGTAGAAGCTGCTGCCTGTGAGCAACATGGCCTCACATCCTCTTAGAAAAACCTGAGGAGCCCATTTCTGCTGCAGTTGTTCTGAACAGCTCAGAGGAGGGGTTGTCTTGGAGCTGCACTGACAGCTGCTGCTCTGCTCTCAGCTGCTGGCCCAGCAGAGCCCCAGGCACAGGATGGGATGTGCTGTGTGGTGCTCAGCAGAAGGGTTTGAAGAGAAGCAGGAGCCCATGGGGATGTTCTCCCATCTGCCATGTACACAAGGTGGAGAGCTCAGGTGCATTACCAGGTGTTCCCACACATCTAGGACAGCCCATGGAGGTGTCTGATGGTGTTTCACAGCAGTGTGGGCCCCATGCAGGGCAGGCAGAGACACTACAGAGCTACTATTGGGTCCATGAAGAGCCCAGTTTGTCTGGGGTACCTGGAAAGGGTCATGACTGTGTCAGCTGGAGCAGATCTGGTAGGAAGTCACCCATGCTGAGAAGCAGCCCCATTCCTCCAAGGGTCTGAAATGTTACCAGAAGATCAGGACATACCTGTAGTTGTGGAAGTCTGTGGTGGATCCTGAATCTCTCTGCAGGTCCCCAGTCCATTAAAAGCTCTCCTGTCAGTGGGCTTGAGAGGTGTCCCAGCCTGGAGCCCATGTTGTACTCTGACTGGCTGAACTTTGGGATTAAAATCTGTGCCTTAACTTCCCACCATCTGGGGTGTCTGAGCAGCCCCTTTGCTTCACTAACATCCAAAGCACCTTGGAGGAGAGCTGAGCTGGCCCATGTGGGCAGGCAGGGTGTGTTTTGCCCAGGCCCTTGCAGGGAGTGCTGGAGCCAAGGTACCAAGGAGCCTGGCAGCTGGCTGGCTTTGCTTTGTGTGTGTTTACTTCAAAATGTTTTAAGGAAATTTTAAGATGTCTGGTAAATTTTATCTGAATGTGGAGCTCTTGCAGCCAGTGACATTTCATACTGATATTTATACAATGTCGCCTTGAATGTGTGTAAAGTACTTTTATAACAGGAGGTTGATGGTACATTTCTGTGTTTGTTTAATAAAGGTTGACCTGGCTATTTTATTTTTTTCCTCTACTGGCTGAATTTAAGACTTCCTGTCTCAATGTGGAAGGAACAGCATCTCTATCCAAGTACTGATTTGTGTCTGTCTCTGTGCTCTCCCATTACCCTCAGACCTGGCTGTAGCTGGACTGGTGAAAACCTGCTGCCTGCAGGACATCCAGCACTGCCCTGGGCTGGTGCTGAGCCTTCCTGGGTCCTGTCTGCCTCCCCTCCAGCTTTGCTGCAGCCACAGAGGCTTTAAAACCCTGCCTGATCTCTCATGTTTGCTGCCTCCGGGATCCCTGGGGGAATGTCTGTGGTGGAAAGCATCAGGAGCCCCAAGCCTGCAGCAGCCCTCAGCAGGGTGAGCCCCCAGCACTGCTGCTGCAGAGCCTTTGCCTGTTTGTGGTCTGTGTAATGGGAACTGACTTATGAACTGGAAAAAAAATAAAGGCTTTATTTTCTATAGTCTCTGCTTTGGCCTGTTCTCTGACACGCTTGCAGTCAGTCCCTGTTCCTGGAGGGCCTGGGACATAATTCAGGGTGACAGTGCTGCCAGTTCCCATGCCAGAGACCCCATTCCCATGGAGCCAGCAGTGGAGCTGCCAGCACCTGGGTGCTGCTGTGGTCCCCGGGCAGGCACTGGGTGCTTGGCCAGGCTCACACAAACTGTGCCCTTCCTTTGGGACACAGAACAAGGAACCCTCCCACCTGCTCCTGCTCTGCCTTGGGTGTATGGTGGGTGTCGGGCCAGCTGTGAAACCATCCTGTCAGCTACTCCAGCTGCATCCCTCTGCCTCCCCCTGCCCTGCCCTCTGGGGTTCCCCTCTCCTGCTGGGAGGGTGGGCAGCAGGTGAGGGGAGAGGGCCAAGGGCCAACCCTGGAGGCAGCCAGGACATGGCTGTGTTTGGGGCTGTGTTTGGGGCTGAGACCCAAGCACTGAGGCAGGGGCAGCCCTGGCTGGGACATGGCCTGTGGGGGCCCAGCTGAGCCCTTCAGTGACCACAGCAACACCACAGGTGGCTGAGAAATGAGTGGCCAACTCCAGCTGTGTGCTGGCATCAGGAGCAGCCCCTGTGTGGTGGTGAGGATGCAGCACATGGACCCTGACATGTCCATCAGAAGCCAGAAGCACTGAGCCACACTGTGACTGTACACCAGGACACAGCCACCACCCTCCACTGGAGAATGGGAGTCTCACAGCCCTACTGAATCCTGTCAGTCCAACACCACAGAAAGCATTTGCTGCTTGAAGGAGAAAAGTGCCAGTTGGGGGCAGCAGCAAAGGGGTGACCTGACCTCCCCAGGCCCAAGAGCTGGGGCCCAAGCTTCATACATGACACCAGCTCTGCTCTCCCCCCTCAGCCTGGAGCAGGATGGGAAAGGCAGGAAGGGTCCTGGCAAGTGTAACAAAGCACAGAACCTATGTTTCTGTCCATGGAGAATACACACTACAATGTGCTTCCCCATTCCTGAATGGGGGTGGAAGGGGGGCACTGACTCAAGGCAAGGGCACAGCAACCCATACACCCACACCCTACACTGTCACACAACACCCTCTCAGGGTGCAGGCACCTCACCACACCAGGCAGCTGCTCCCCCCCAGCACAAGGCAGTCCTGGCCTCCTTCCCCCTCCCTCCCCGATCATGGGGCTAATGGGTGATCTTTGACCTTAACAGCAAAACAGGAGAAGGAGGAAAAGCCTGGCTGGAACTATCAAGACCAGATAAGTACTGACAATGAGGGAGCAATATCTCCAGCCCCAGCACCAACCTTCCTCAGCAGCAGCAGGCACAGAGAAGATATCAAGAGAACAAACGTTTTTTTGTGTGTTTGTTTTGAAAAATATAGTAATAAATAACTAGAAAAGCTGACAAGACAGTGCAGCCACAATGTGCTGGACCCCCCTCCTTGGCCTGAACACCATGGCTCTTCCTGAGGGCACAGCAGTGGGAGCTGTGGTGTGGCCCATGAGACTCACTGAGTACTTGCACCTCTCCCCTGGGCTCTGACAGGTCCCTCCAGCTGCCCAAAACAACAGCCTTAAGGAGCAGAACAGGAGGATAACAAACAAACCCAATCTATCACAGTGCCAAGTCACTGTGGAGGAGCTGCCTCAGACAGCAGACTCAGCAGCAGCAGCAGCAGCCCCGTTCAGAGAGCGCTGCCCCCGGGGCTGGGAGATGGGGAAGTGGATCTGGGCCATTCCCTGCATCCGCCTGTTCAGGAGCCCCTCAGTCCTGCCCTGGGCATCCACCTCGTCCCAGCTGCCCTCTTGCTGCACCCACACATTCGGGTGCAGCCATGCACCCACACATTCGGGTGCAGCCACTGGTAGTAGGTGACTCTCAGCACCAGTCCCAGGAGGTAGCAGGGCAATGCAGCAGAGACCACAGGGACAAGGTAGGAGTGCTCATCAGAGGGAGCACAGCCCCAGAGCCAGGCCAGGACCAGCAGTGTGCAGTCCACCAGGATGAAGCCGTGATAGATGATGCTGCGGGACAGCGTTCTCCCCTCTGCCACGTTGAACCAGCTGAAGTAGAGGATCACAGCCACCATGGCCCGGTAGAGCTGCTCAGGGCCAGGTGACTCCATGAAATCCGTGCCCTGCAGACTGACCCAGAGGAACATGGCCAGCCACACGAGTAGGAAGTGGACAGCCACACCATAGGGCCAGAGCAGGGCAAAGAGGGCGACAGCAAGGATGCGGGGGCAGATGAGGAAGAGGTTCCACAGGAAGTAGACAACAGAAGAGCCCCAACTCAGCTCATATTTGTCCTGCAAGAAGGAGCGCAGGGACTGGTGGTAATCCAGCAGAGACCAAGTGACACACAGGAATGCAGTGCAGATCCCCAGTCCTGCAAATAAGCAGTGGAGATGCTGAGGACAGAGGGAGGGGGCCCAGTCCAGCTCAAACCTTCCCCTGCCTGACATTGCTAAAAGGAGTGTCCCCCAGGTAACAAAGCAGTTGCTGCAGAGGGGCAAAGCCTCAGCATCTGCTCCTCTTCCTCAGCCTCCTGCCCCCCCCCCAGGAGGATGCTGGTGCCCAGCCCTGCCCAGCAGAGGGGGAAGAAGGACCAGGACCAGGCAGCTCTGCAGAGCACACTTCCTGGCCAGGGCATTCCCCCATCCCACACTAACTGGAGATGAGTGCTGGTTCCACTCAACCAGAACATGGTTGGGCTCCCAGATTCACTACACTTAATGCCCACACTGTGACCAGCACCAAAGCACATCCTTGGTGACCTGAGCTCCACCTTCTGTGCACATCCACAACAGAACATGGCTGCTCCCCAGCAGGATCCTGATTTCTCTTCTGACCCTCAGACTCTCCTGGGCATGTAGGGGAGTGACCAGAGAGGTCCTCAAGCTTCAACCCTCCCACTCCAAGCCCAACACTGGGGCAACCAAGTGCAGGACAGGAGTCCTCCCTCCTGTATGTGACATCAAGGGAAGGAGTTATGGGGAAGAATGACATTGGAAAACCTCAGTCAAGGAGAGACAACAGTGTCCCGCTGCCCCCAGACAGCCCATTTGGTCTGACCTACCCAAGCCAGCTCTGACCTCAGAGGTCAGGCCTGCAGCCCACTCTCCTGGCCCTAGACCCTCACCTTGGGAGGTATCTGCCTTGTTTGTCTGCAGGATGACATAGAGCAGCAGTGTGAGCTGTGGGGTGTTCTCCAGGAAGGTCTCGAAGAGGCGCAGCATGCTGATGTCGTGGGAGAGAAAGGCCATGCGGCTCCGCTCCTCCTCCTCCTCTCTCTTTGCCCAGCACACCTCCCAGCCCATCTTCAGAGCGTGAAGGCACCTGCACGGGGACCGCACTGGTGATGAGGGGTGCTGGGTGCCGATGCGGTGCACCCCTCAGTCCTCACGCTGCCCTACCTGAAAACGCTCCAGTTCATGGTCACACACCCCCGACCCTTCCCGAGCCAAACACCACAGCAGCCACAGGACACCCAACCCCGGCGAGAAGCTCAAGCGTGAAACCGAGCCGGGCCCTGGGCAGCCGCAGCCGCGTTACTTCCTCCGCCGGGGAGCGGAGGCCGCAGCCGCTTCCCTGAACGGCCCGGAGAGCCCCGGCCCGGGCGAGGTTCTGGGCCGATCGCCATCGCCCCCATCCCGCCTGGCTCGGCCGCCGGCAGCGTTGGTGGAAAACTTCAGCTGCAACTACAGCGACCGGGACCTCCCACCGCTCTGCCCGGGAACCCTTCGGACATCCGATACCGGGGGTGCAGGGTGCACAGGCACCGGGATGCCCAAGGGGTTCCCCGGATACCAGGGGTCAAGCGCCGTCCCCGCTCAGACAGGACGAGGGGAGGGGTGAAGGGTCCGGAAGGGCAGGGGGAGAGGCCGGGGAGTCGTATGAGATTCCTGGGGGGGTCCCAGGAAGGGACACGAACCTGAAAAGGAATCCGAGCTGGAGGAAGTGGAGGGCGGCGAGCAGCCACGGGGGCACCTCGGGGCGCAGGGCAGGCGGGTCGGAGCGGAGCCAGATCCAGCTGCAGGCCTGGGTAGCGACCGAGGCAGCGGCCAGCAGCGCCAGCACCAGCACGGCCCAGGCGGGATGGGGGCGATGGCGACCGGCCCAGAACCTCGCCCGGGCCGGGGCT
>JAAWXA010000045.1:546354-610262 GCA_038090715.1 Florisuga fusca
AGCGGGGCCACGGCCGGCCCGGGGCGCTGGGCCGCGGGAGCGGGGCGGGCACTGACCGTCTCTCCGTCCGTTGCAGAGAATGCGCTCTCAGAACATCGTTCCCTGCACCGTGTCACAGCTGCTGGCGGCCGAGCAGGTGGACGAGACCTTCAGGATCCGCGACGTGGAGATCTCCCAGGTGGGTGCTGAGGGCGGGGGGGCTGCCGGTGAAACGGGCCCTGTTCCCAAGGGTAAACTCTTCCCTCTGCCAACGCAGGTGACCATCATGGGGATCATTCGGCACGCTGAGAAAGCACCAACAAACATTCTCTACAAAGTGGACGACATGACTGCGGCCCCGATGGATGTCAGGCAGTGGGTTGATACTGATGTAAGCACCAGATTCCTTCTGAACGTGGTGTCTGAATCTTGTGAGCAGCAAATAGAGAGAACTTACCAAAATGATGTGGCTGTTCTGAAAAGTGTTTTAGGAATAGCATCCAAAAGCCAAGGGTGATGCTGCTGCAGCAGAGATCATCTCTTTGCCTGTTTTGTAATTCACATGTGATCTGAGATTGAATTTGCTTAGAATTATTTTTTAGAGTTTAGCTGATCAACTGCTACTTCATAGCTGAACTGAGAAGTGGGTGCTCAGTGGGTAGAAATACAGAGGGAGTGAACAGAGTTCTCTGTGTGGCTCAGTGGTCGAGGTGTTCTGATGAGTATTGTCTTGTTCTCCCAGGTGCTGATCATTTCCACTGCTGGTATAACAGGCCTTTAAAGCCTTGTGTTTTTGTAACTTCTTTTACTTCTTGATGCTTCCTTTCTCTTATTGCTCTGTGGAAATCCCTCAGAAGAGACAGCAGAGCAGACACTGGCTTTGACAGCTCCCAGGTGTACAGTTTGTTCAAACAAGCAAATATGTTTCTCTATATACTTCTCATTTAGAGTTATGTTTACTATACATGGAATACACCCCATTTGTGTCTGCTTGAGATAAGCATCCTTTCCAAAATAATTCATTGTGATTACTGGGAAATGAAAATGTGAATCAGCAAAACCTTCCTTTCTCTCCCTCTCTGTTAGGCAGGTGGTGAGAATGTTGTGGTGCCTCCAGGGACGTACGTGAAAGTCGCTGGACATCTCCGGTCCTTCCAGGTCAGATCCTGTTACCCCCATCAGGCCCAGTCAGGAGGCTGGAGCAGGGATGTGAAGGGCTCGTGGTCTGGCACAACGTTAGGAGGCTCCCTTTGGAACAGGCACTTAGTTGTGGTTTTGTTCATCCTTTCCTGTGGACAGATCCTTGACTGTTTCTGCTAGGGCTGTATGTAATGATGCTGGAGTTGTTCCTCAATGCCCCTCTGCATCAGTGCAGTGGTTTCAGCAGAACACAATACTGGCCACCACCAGTTTTTTGGGTGTTGTAGTGCAGAGCTGAGAACAGGTTCAGGCTAATGGGGACACTTGTAGCACATTATGTGATCTGTTTGCCTCTTAAATAAATATTATAACTAAATATATTAATATTCAACTAATCACATGTATGTTAAAGCAAAGTGTAGTTAATTACCAGCTGGCTGGGAAGAGATTGTCTTGCAAAACCACATGTGAAAATGTAAGTCAGAAAGTTTTGGATTAGTTAACTACAGACAAGCTCTTTTCCTGCCACTATCCTTCTACTATCTTGGAAACAATGCTGGGTTGGCTGTTGAGTATGTTCCTGTTACCCTGATATTAATTTTTTTTTTCCTCTGAAAGAATAAGAAAAGCTTGGTGGCATTTAGGATCATGCCACTGGAAAATATGAATGAGTTCACCACACACATACTAGAGATTGTCAACGCGCATATGATCCTAAGAAAAAATCTTATGGTAGGTACCTGGAGATCCTGATTCCATCTTGGCCATTGCTGGGTTGTTATGTCCCAAAGAGACAGACTTCTTAGTTTGTTGCAGAAATTGTATACAAGTTGTGGGGCTGGGTAGCATAAAGCTGTTGGAGGGCTACAGTGAAGGTGTAACAGGAGTCCTGGCATCCTTGGAGAGAGATTGTGTTATAGACCACTTCCTGTTGCTTGTTTTGGGAATCTATTTTTTTAGTTGCTGTTTCTCTGAAATAATACCAAGTCCTTAGTGCTGTGGGCTTGTGGCAGCCTTTGTAACACAGCAGTTTTACTCCTGTAATTGCAGTCAGCATCAAGAGTTCCTCAGTCATTTTCCTCTGCTGGGATCGGTGACATGGGGGGCTTTGGAGGAGGTGGCACCTTACCAGTGAATGGACTCACAGCACATCAGAGTCAGGTAGGTGCAAGCAGCTTCTCCAGGAGCAGAGCTGTGACTTGGTGTGGGACAGAGAAATGCAAGCTGAGTTACTCTTTGAAGGCTTCCTCAGCCTTACTGACCACTGATGATGGAAAAGCTCAGCTGTGTGTAATGGTGGATCTTGCTTTTCCAGGTGCTGAATTTGATTAAGAATTGCCCTGTCCCTGAAGGTATGAGTCTTCAAGAGTTGAAACTTCAGCTCCACAATATGAGCATGTCAACAATCAAGTAAGTGTGTAGAAACAAAGGATATTCTGGAGTCTGTCAAATGAGAGGAACATTGTGGGCAAGCCCAGGTCCTTACCTGTGAAACGGTGCTAGTGATTTCAGATGTTCCCAGTAGGATGCAGCTGGGAGTCAGACCTTTTCAAATCTTCATCAGTTTAGACTGAGCCATTGCCAGTTGAAGGGGTGTTGAAATGCTTTGCTCCCTATTTTTAAAACAAGCTGTTCAACAGTTGAGTAGCATAGTAGGTACCTAGGAGTACTGCAGTACCTCAGCAGTATTTCCTCCTGTTCAGGGACAGCCTTGCACTCTCTGCACTGATCAAAACTTCTTACAGACTTTCTGTTCTCTTTTGCTGTCTCTTATGTCTTGGTAAACCAGTGCATCTTAAAGACTGTCATTAATGTCCCTTATCCTTCTGTATTCTGTCCCCTTTGAAGCAGAGTTGTAGGTTCTGCCCTAACCTGGGAAGTACTGAGGGTGGTGGCCTCCCCTCTGGCAAGCAGAGTACAAGAGCTCCTGGGGGATCACATGCCATGGCTTTGGTGAAACTTTACCATCTGGTGAAGCAGCACTAAAACTGTTCACTAGGCAGAGCCACTGAGAGCTTCCTTGGGCAGAGGCCAGAGGGAACAAAGGGGCTTGGGTCTGTAAGTGGAAAATCCCTGAGAAAAAGGTATTGCTACCAACTTGCTTTGTTTGTATTTTTCTTCAAAAGGCAAGCTGTTGAGTTCCTTAGCAGCGAGGGACACATCTACTCCACTGTGGATGATGATCACTATAAGTCAACGGATGCTGAGTGAAGTTACTTCCAGATGGATTTAGCTCTAAGCAGATGCTTGTCAGTGTACCAAATTATCTTGCTGAGCTTCTCAACGTGGGAGGTGAAAAGCCAATGAAAGACCCAGATACTCTGAGTGCCTCCTTGGAATTCAAGGACCAGCAGAACATGTAGGATTCTATGCTGTGACCATGTGACTGAAAGCATAAAAAGACATGGGGAAACTGACCTCAAAGATTCAGAGCCTTCGGTTTGTCTCCTTAGAGGGTGTCTGTGTTAGAAGGAAGAACATCTTTTCTGACCTTGTCCCTGGCAGATTTTCTTTTGTTTCTAGAGCTGTTTCTTCTAACTCAGCTTTCATTCCATTTCATTCACAATGTAGGTAGCCAAGACTAATATTCCACTCATGTATAGTAATCATGAATAGATTTTTAATTGGTTCAGTTTATGTGTTAAAATCTATATTTGTACTATGATATGACATTGTTAATAGAGCTTTTGAATGTTTCTAATAAAATGGTAACTTGGTAGTCTTGGGAGTGTGGCTTCAGAGGCTTTTCTTCACTTAAGAAAAAAACCATCTGCACTGATGTGGATAAAAACCCAACCCGTGCTTACAGAGTTTCCCTTTCTAGTTGCACTGTCATTTCCCTTTTGCAGGAGGTGTGAAGGTTGGGAAGAAAATTCCTGATGGTTTTTGGGAGATGAATGGTATTACTTGCAGTAGAGACAGTAGTTGTGTGGCTGGACACAACACTTGTGACTGGAGAGGAAAAATTAACCGGCTGAGGACTGAGTTTTAAGCCTTTGCCTGCTCTCCATTTGCTTTTTGATCTTCAAAGCATCCAGGCCCATCTGCTGTTGTCTGGTTAGCAGAATGATTGGGAATAGGACTTAGGGGACAGAAGTGTTGGGTGCTTCACAAAAAGTTTGCACTTAAAAATATCTATGAAATAAAAGTGAAATCTGTACTCGGAATGCTTTTCACTCAAAGGACACAAGTAAAAGCACGTGGGTGTTTTCAATTTTTCCAGTTTCATCTGCTTTGCTCCCTTCCTTCTTCCCAGAGCCTGTATTTTCCAGAGCCTGTGTTCTCCCCAGCTTTAGTCCAGGGATTAGTTTTTCCCCCAAGAGAAGGAAATGCTGGATACTGAGGTGACTTCAACATCTCTTGGACCCTGCCACTGCAGCACGTCTCTTGGTTGAAGTTTTCTATGAAGAAAGGCAGAGAGTTGGGATTGTTCAATGTGGCCTTTTGATGGTGACAGGGGACCTGTGTCTAAGCAATGTTTTACCAGGGTCTGTAATGACAGGACAAGGGGCAATGGTTTTAAACTGTAATGTGTTGATTTAGAATGGACATAGGGAAGAAACTGGTTATGGTAATGGTGGTGAGACACAGGAACAGGTTGCCCAGAGATTGTAAATGCCCCATCCCTGGTGTTGGACATCAGGTTCAATGAGGCTCTGAGCAAACTGACATAGTGGAATTAGTTGGACTGGAGGATCTTTAAAAGTTTCTTCTAACCCAAACCATATTGTGGTTCTGTGACCCTATGGTGTAGGTACTGTGACTGGATGGTTAGTGCCTGTTTGCAGATGAGAGCTGGTTCTCCCTTGAGTGAGTATTCAGCAACAGGACCTTAACAGCAATAGTCAATGACTGTCCCACAATGCTGACTTGAGAAAAAAGTGCTGACAGTGAGTGCAAATCCCAGGGCAGAACCAGAGCCAGAGAAGGAAACCAGCCCAAAGCCAAGCTATGACTTGACCTAAGCTCTAATTAACAAGATCCTCTCAGCAGCTCTGGGAATCTGTCCTAGGCACTGAGTGAGAAATGACATGGACTGAAAAATTGAACCCAAAGCTACCCTTCACTGGAAGAGGAATAAAACCCCACAATTTGATCACAATTTTAATTTTCCAGCTCTGATTTGAAAGAAGTGGAGTGTGTGATACAGAAGGGAAACACCTGCTTGCTTTCAGAGTTAAGCTCCCCCTTGTCAGTTTTTGTCCCCTAATGCACATCAGGAGTATGAGGTCTTTATCTCTTTCCCAGGGCTTTGCCAGACTTCCAGGAAAGAACAGTGAAACTCTGGTCCTTTTTTTGTTTGTTTGTTTTAAGGTCATTTTTGGCATCCAATGCTGTGAGTACAGCAGGGGCCTTTGTGAGTACAGAAGGGGAGACTGTGGAGGTCTAGGGAGAGACATTTCTTCCTGATGCAAGTGCAGTTAAAAGGATGGAAAGCAAGCAAAACCTAAAGCCACAGTGATTTCACAATGTTTCTACAACCCTGATGAGAAATTAAGCCAGAGTAAGAAGTGATTTTTTGCTGTACTTCAGGAAGCTGCATCTTCCGCCTTACAAAAATGGGTTTCTGACATGCAGTTGTAAAATTGTGTCTCTTGGTGATTTGATCCCCAGCCGGGGCACCACTTGCACTGTGTGAGGTACCTTGTCACCTCTGACCCCATCCCCACCAGGGGTAGGCTGGTGTCCCCACGTTGGGCACCACTATGGACCACTGCTGGCTCTGAGCGGAGCTGGGAGACACAGGGTGGGACGGGCCAGGGAGGGGGGATCTCCAAGTGGCAATGAATGTGCAAAAATAAACTGCAGGTCTGGATGAAAGCCTGGAAGTTTCAGAAAGTACTGTATGGAGCATAAGGCCCAGACCTCTCCTCTGTCCCGTCACTCTCTGACAGCATCAAGGGCACAGTCTGAAAAGGGAGGAAGCACAGAGCAGGGCTGTGCTGCCCTGAGCACAGAGATGCCTCATGCCCCAGGTGCAGAGACTTGGCTGACTCAATGCACTCATGTCATGGCTGGGCCTGTGGCTGCACTGCCCTGTGCAGGACCCCTGGGTGCTCTTCAGCACCACCACAGCACCAAGCCAGAGCATTTTTTCAACATAAAGCAAGATTAAGAATGCAGAGAATGTGAGGAGTGGGTGTCTGGGAGAAGAGCTTAGGAGGGGAAGAGACCACCAGCAGCTTTGTTTAAACCCTCAGGGACTTACCCAGTTTTTGCTGACAAAAGACAGAGTTAATAAAATCATCAGTAGAAATCCGTAAGTGCTCAAGAAACATCATCAGTGCAGGTACAGCACATCTGCAGGGTGCAACAGTGAGTGATCCCCAGCACTGTGCCCCAGCAGCCAAGAGAATACACCCCAGGATGTTGGCTGAGGGTCTTTGTGGGGCTGATGTTTGTTTCCAAGGAATCAGGAATAGCTGGAGGCTTGTCCATCCTCCAGCCTCAAAAGCTACCAGTGCTTGTAACTGGGCAGGGGTCATCAATGGGGAGAAAAGCAGTGCAGAAGAGATCAGTGGGAAGGGCTGGAGGTTGAACCTGTGTAACTGGGATGAGAAATGCAGCAGGGAAGATTCAGCACCTGATGACACTGCAAAGGGAAGGGGCAGATACACCTTTCCTGGAGCAGGAGCTCTTCAGGTCACACCACCACATCACAATGTGCTCCAACACAAGACACGTCCACTTTTGCCATTAAATCTCTGCATTCACTGAGCTGCTACCAAACCTGTGCAGCCCCAAACATCTCCCCTCCCTGAGATGAACTCATGACAAGCCCTCTGCTATGGGAAGAGGAAAGCACCAGCAACTACTAAATACATGGAAGCAGTGGCATTTTCACTCATTAAGATGTTATTGAGCCCACCAGAACTCCCTGGGGAAACTGAACATCCACCCCACTGAGTTATGTAAAAGCAGCATGAGACCACCCCAAGCATTTCTTATTCTTTAGAAGTCAGTCTAACCAAAATAAATGCTGCAAATCCTGATGGCAACTGGCACACCAGTGTTGCCAGGATCCTGCTGTGCCTTCCCTCCTTTTGGGGACCCCCACAAATCCAGTAACACATTTGCTGATTTCTGACCCTGTTGCACCACCAACACTGTCAGCAGCTGAGGGAACCACGTTGGACTCTCCTCCACCCACCCAGCCCAGGCTGCTCTCTGTGCCCTTGCTGGACTCCTCACACAGGGACTGGGGACAGTGACATGTGGCTCCATCCCTGGCACATCCACTGCCTGCAGGTGATTCACTGCCTGGGATGAGAGTTGTGCAGGAGTGAAGGACCAGCTGGGATGGTTTTTGGTGCCCCATTACTTTCTGAGCAGTGTATCTGGATGCACTAGGACATGCAGCTGGGTGGGTACAGGGCATAGAAGAGAAAGATTTTGCAAGCAGCTGTGCCTTAGGCACCACTGTCTGGTGGTGGCACCAGGACCTGTGCCTCTCCCTGGGCATGGGCCAGCCCCCCAGAACCACTTCTTGGTTGTGTGCCCAGCCCTGTGAATACTGTGGTTGCCTTTTGGTGGTCCCCCTCCCACATTCCTCTGGTTGAACTCAGAGTCCAGCTTTGTTCCCACTATTTCCAGCACAGCCAGGCAGCAGGAAAACCTCCCCTTGCTGCATCAGCCATGGTCTGGCCTCAGTCCTGCACAGTTTCCCTGCTCACAGCAGGAGCACGGATGCAGTGCTGCACACGAAGTGTGAGAACAGAGGGAAGAAGCTCCAGGAAGCAGCCCGGATCAGTCCCACTGCTTCCCAGCAGGATGGGCTGCCCAGGCAGGAGGGTTCAGCATCACTGCATGAGGAATGCTGAGCCTGTGCTGATGGGATGCTGCAAGATTTGGAGCTGGGCATGCAGACCTGTGTGACCCGTGTGTCATCAGCTTTATCAGCATGGAACTGGAATGGGACACAGTGCTTGGGAGAAATAACCTCTGTACCAATAGCTGGGAAGAAAATACATTTTACTGGATCAAACAATGTAAAAAAATCCCTGAAAGACAGGACCAGACTAGGAAGAGGAGCTCAGAAAACTCAGTGTAGTCTGGAGAAGCCCCAAAGCCTGCAGAGCTTGTGCCTTTTGGGTGTTTTGCTGCTCTAAGGCAGAGCCCAGGGAGGAGCTGAACAGATGTACTGCTCTAGAAACAACAGGGTCAGTGGAAGAGCCAACAGCAAAGGTCTTTACACACCAAGTATCTATCTCTCCATTCCCAAACAGGCCCCAAAGAACCAGGCACGTGCTGGGACTGTCCAAAACCCCAGTGGGAAGGCTGACTGGGGCCTCTCTGCAGGGAATGGGTTGTGGTGGGCAGCCAGGGGGTGGATTTTGGTACAGCTGGATTTCGGTACAGGTGGATTTTGAGACCTTTGTTTGAAGCTGTAGGAATAGAACGAGGGCTTCCCTGGCTGATGTGCTGGTCTAGTTCAAAACACAGAGCCTGTGCTCTGCTTCCAGTCAGGAGAAAATGGCAGTGGGACAGGGAATATAAGGAATAAGTTTGAAAAGCAGTCATAAAAAAATGTCTAAAAATAATTTTCACTTCAGGAACCAGAAACATACAATGGCCTCACCTGGACAGCTCAGTGTTCAGTGTGCAACAACTGGTTGTGATTGGAGAAGACACCAAAGGCTGTTGGCTCTCTGCTGAGGTATCTTCCCATGGACAAGTGAAAACCTAACACCAAGCAGAGTCAGCACACAGGAAAGACCCAGTGCTAGAGCAGCTCCTGGGAGCTCTGCTCACCAACAAGCTTCTGGGAGGCTGCAGGGCACTTAAAATCCTGCAGCCCCCAATTCCCAGGGCAGGAAAGGGTTACAGGGAAAGATGCTCAATGGGGAGGCTGATCCCCCAGCTGCAGAGTGTGACTGTGAAAGGGCAGCTGAGGACCCAGCATGCAAATCTCCATGGGATATCTGGAAAAAATAAGAGGCCATGGAGATGTCAAAGCCCCTGACACTGATACCATGAGCATAGCCACAGCCAGCAGTCATGGTTTTTGACCCAAAGGTTTTTGCCTGAAGGAGGTTCCTAGGAGTGGGTGTACTGGGCTGCTGAGCTCCAGCAGCAGGGCCAGGGCTTGGCCAATGTGAGTCAGAATCAGAGCCAAGGAGGAAGCAGCATCTCTTCAGGGATGGGGAACTGCTCCAAGGAATGGGGAGTGAGGAGAGGTTTCAGAGCTGTTTCAGTCTCTAGCAGTAACTATAAACATCCAGTGTTAACAGTCCTAGAGACAGACACTGTCTGAGAAACTTGCTGTTAACTTCAGCAAGTACACCTACTGACAAGAAACGTAGCTGAAAGCAAAAGTACAAACCGGAAAATCACCTTTATCCTTGCCCAAGCCAGGACAGCCAACCACCACGGGGACCTGAGAAACTGCTGCCTGTTTCACAAGCTAATGGAAACCAGTTTACCCTGACACTTCTTTTCCCACAGACATTTCCACATTGGCCACTCAGGGCCTCACATCAGGATGGCTCAGGCTTTAGCACATCATCCTCCTTTTGAGTCCACCTCTCTGGGATCAGATCCAGAGGTGATCCTGCCCAGCAGGGCTGCTGCAACATAGAGAGATGATCCAACTCAGCAGCACGTGCAGCAGAAGAAACTGGAGCACCAAGTGATAAAACTGCTCATGCCAGAAGCAAGAGCCCAGCTCATTGCCAAGGTGAGAGGAGCCCTGCAGCAGGAAGTCCAAGAAAGAGGGAATGTCTATGGCAGGAATCCTGATGACACTGCAGGGTCACATACAGAGCCTTCATGATACACTCCCTGCTTGCTCACGGGTGCTTCCCTGCCCAGCTCTGTGCTGACCTGGCATCATCTCACTAACCCACTCAGGTCCCTGTGCTCTCCAAGGTCACTCAGTACCTCACCAAGACCCAACTGAGCTGATACCTCTCTGCAAAGTTGTTCTCTCCTACTTCAAGCAGCCGTGTGCCACCACAGAGCACAGCACAGGGGGTGAGGCAGGACCCAGGAGCTTTTTTGCTTCTTACCCTGCTGAGGGTTTAGCAAGGGTGATGAGGAGGGACAGGGAACTTGCACTGAAGGAAGATGCCACTTCACACCTCATGCAGGCCAGGAAACAACACAATTGTTTTTTTTCACCTCCAGTTGTGCATTTGCTCAAGCAGAGAAGAACACACCCACTGTTAACATTGTGGACAGGCCTGAGTGACAGTATGGACCAGGATTCTGTTCAGCACCAAGCACTTGTAAAGCCTGCATCTTAGTACACCCAGTTGTGTTCTGCATGCAGAGAACTCAAAGTTCTTAGAACAAGAAAAAAGTAAAACCCCTCCAACAGATGGGCCCAGTGAAGAAGAGCTGCTGGCTAGCAACTGCCACTAGAAGTCTGTGACCCAAACCACATAGTCTATCCTGAACTCACAACTATCTTACTTTGTGCTCTCCCTCTTGCACTAGCATTCCTATCCCTACACCAAGCAGGTAGGTCCCAGTGACACCACGGAGCTTGTATGAATGATGAGCTGTTCCTGGTGTTGAGCAGAAGTGAAAGCAGAAGCTTTTTGCCTCTTTATCTCCCACTGCTACATTGAGTTTTGAGATCAAAGAACAAGCAAATTACCTGACTGTATTAGAATCACAGAATCATATCATAGAATCATGAATCATCATGGTTGGAAAGTGAGTCCATCAGCTCCACACCACTTTAACCACTAAATCATCTCCCAAAGGGCCATATCTGCCCATTTTCTGAATACTGGGGGACTTTCACTGTCCCTGAATGCCCCCAGGGACAGTGACTCCACCACCTCTGCAACCTGTTGCAATGCTTCACCACTCTTCAGGTGAATAAATTTTTCCTAGTATCTAATTTGAACCTCCACTGGTGCAACTTGAACCCATGACCTCTTGTCCTATTGCTAGTCATGATTAGACTCAATTTGAAAAAAATCTCTTAAAGAGCATCTGACACCTGAGCCCAGTAATGACCACTACACAGCCTCAGATCTTTGCCTGGTCCTCAGCCATGTCTTCAGTCCAACCCCCTGCTGTGGTCCTCCCTCCCCAGTGCCACTGTTCTGAAGAACTTGGTCTAACTGCACAAGCACACAGTCCCACTGGCACTCACCTGCTCTGTGGTGGAAGCTGTTTCTGCTCTCCTATAAGGCCCCAGGGAAAAGTCACCTCCTCTCTCAGAGCTCATTCTTTCAGGTATGTTATCACATACTGGTATCTTACTGCACAACAGAGTAACTCCTGTCAGGTCATTACTACCTCCCAGAATGCATCCTGGGTGCTGCACTTTTGCATTTCAAAACCAAAAGAGAGAAGAGGGATAACAACCAATGACACTGGTGAATGCTGCAGGGACAGATGCACTTGGAAAGCACTGTCAGTATTCTTTAGCTCAATTCTTTAGCTCATCCAGCTGCAATCTCTACTACACCTCTTGGTTTCCATCTCTGCATTCCACACTGCAGAGTGCTTTAGATTATCATGGAACAGGCTCCTTTTTAATACTCCCCTTAATACAGGAAATTACCTGCTGACCACCAACACTTCCAATGTCAGACCACAAAGTTAATCTGTACCAATTATTTCTACCTATGGCAGAGCAGCAGCTTGCAAGTGAATTGTGAAGGTTCAGCCTTCTGCTGCAGAAAATAATGAAAATGTAACTGCTCCAGCTGCTTAAAGGATATGCTGGATTGAGAAGAAAAATAACCTATAGCCTAAATATTAGTAACCCTACAAAACTGTGGAACTGCCTCATCCCTACAGCTGCAGACACCAATGGTTATCTTTAACCAGGTCCCAGTTTACTGTTTTCACTTTCTCCAGTGAGCCCAGGACAAGCTGCACAGAGGATGGTGCCTCCAAACTGCCCAAAGCCACTCTATAGATCAGAGGCATCAAGCTGAGCAGTGAGAAGAGCAAAGCTGGGCTATGAAGTATAACCTTTGGAAAGAGAAGATTATGCCAGAACCAGATAAAACTTCACTCAGAAAACAAAGGCATCTGATGTTTAAAATCTGCTGTTTAATGTCATTCTTGTGTGCAGAAGTGCAGTGCCCTGCAGCCCATGGCAGCAAAGCAGGACGTGGGCAAAGAAGCTGGAACAGCTTTAAAAACTGCAGCCTGAGCCAGGCACTAAGTGACAGCTGCAGCTTGCCATGACACATGGGGTGACACTCGGGGCCCTACACAGGGACAGGAGTTAGATGTTCCTGGCGGGTCCCTTCCAACTCAGCAGATTCTATGATTCTATGTTTTTTTTTAAGAAACAAATCCTTCAGTAAGCCACAAAACATTGTACAGACTCCACTGCAGAAGTGCAGACTGGGAACGAACACACTACACTCTCCAAACTGGCAAAATCTGCATTTAATTTACAACATAGTAAAGGTTACAGGTAAAAAGCCCAACAGAAAGTGTGAAAAAGCCTCTTACATATTACACAAGTGTACAAACTTTGTACAAAGCCCCTGGATGTTACACTGTCCCCACCTGTACTGGCCAGCTATGGCCCCAAAGCTCTAAAATAATGAGAGCTTATTCAAACCCAGGGAGGAGAAGAGCTTTAAAAAACAATGAGCAGTAAAGCTTCCCTTTTCAAGAAAAACCTTGCAAAGAGCCACTTGCAAAATAAAACAACCCCCTGCCTACCCCCATCACCCTCCCCCTCCCAAATAAAAAAAAGAAAAAAAGAAAACCAAGATGGATGAAAAGAAAATCTGTTCAGCTTTCACTTGCCCTAACTAGTCTAACCCTAAAGAGTTGCCTTCATAAAACAGACCGTCTGGAAAAACAAAATTCTACATTCCAGAAAGAAGCAAAAGTAAAAATAAAGAGAGTACAATTTTAAGAGTCAGCATGGAGTGTTTGGAAGCAGAACATCTGAGGACTGAATCATATTCAATAGCAACTAAACACAGAGCAGCACAACTGTATCATGGAGCAGGGACTGTATTTGTGTTTGAGCCAAGGAAGATGGTGTGGAGAAGGGAACAAAACAGTCTCTAAAACCATTGCTCTTGTGAGAGGGGTATTTACTTGCTCATTTTTACCTCAGTAACATGACAGAAGCCATCACTCTGCAGACATTGAAGTCACACTGATTTTGGAGCACCTGCCCAAAGCAGGTGCAGAGGTGTGCAGAGGGCACCCCAGGTGTGCTGGAACAGAGCACTGCAACAGCAACCACCAGGTTTTCACAGCACTACTTAGCAGGGTACCTAGTACTGTACATGATGAACAGCTGGGTGTACTACTGTCCTTTTAGTGCACATTTCCTGGAGAAATACCCCAATCCACAAAGGAATTGTCACTACATAGCTGAACTGCATTATAGAATGTAAAAAAACCAGAGTAAACCTACAAAAAGCAGAGCTCTGGCCTTACCTCGTGTAAAGTAAAGACGTAGTGTCTGAATACATATGAATCAGATTTTGAAATCTAAAACTGAGGGTCTGAAGGGCTAGAGCAACAATCCAAATCAAACTTCCCATTTTATTCAATGGGAAAAAGTGATGAAATAGTTGAAAAATGTAGTATTTGAAACCAACTTGCACACTGCTTTATGCAAGGCGAGGCAGGTTCTGTACTGAGAATTCATATTCTAACTTTAAGTAGCACTCAATTCTTAACCACTGTCACTAGCAGTGACAGCCTGCAGACTGTGGTTTCAGTTGTTTAACACACAAACCTTCTGACACTGCTGATGGCTGCTCATTTACAAGAGTATCTTTTTGCATCTCACACATATTTAAGCTCAGAAGTTCCATTTGCAAATAAAAATGAAACTATTTGAGTTAAAAGAGCCACCAAGTTTCTTTTGAACTGTTGTCCTCTAGGTTAACTCCACCACATCACAGGGGAGAGGGTCAACACTACCACATTGTCCACTGTTTGCAGAGTGCAGACAGTGCCTATCCACCAGCAAAAGGCTCCAAGCATCGTTTGTATGGTGCCATTAGCACCAAGATACACTCAGACCCATCCACCTGTGCACTCCTTCATCCATCCACACCCCTGTACCACACTGGACTGCAGCTATGGAAGCCCAGCTAGGTCTTGTCCATTTCAGCTCCATGTTCTCAAGAGCTAATGGGATGCTGTAGTTTTGTAGGTAGAAATGACACCAAGCTGTAGCCAAACTAATAAAAAAAAATAAAACCAAAATAAAATAAAAAAGCATCCCACATTGGTGGAGTTTTGAAAATGTAAAAAATAACAGCTGACCTGCATTTTGCAAGTTTTAGAACTCAAACGCTTGGCCCCACAAACATTTACTTCTGATACAGCTGACCTGCTATGAGCAAGTCCAGCAGGAACAACATTACTCATAGTAAGCACGACACCTAAATACACAAATTTGCAGGGTCATGCCATAAATGACAATTAATTGCGTGACTCTGCCCCTTCAACATACTGATCAAAAGTCAAAGGAAAGACCTTTGGGGACAGAAACCGCTAAGAAAAGGCTGCCAGATATTTTGGTTCAAAAGGAGATGGGAGCTGTATTTTTTTTAACAAACATATAAAAATGTTTGAAGACAGATCTTTAAAGGATATTTCACTTCTCCAGTCTCGGTATTACATGTGGTTAGGACACTGAAATTTTAAAAAGACGATACTGCACATGAACAGTTCTGGAGTTTGTGACTCCCATCCTCCTCCAACAGAACTCAGATCAGTAGGGAAGGTGTCGGCTTCTTGCCCGGCCACGCTTCCTTTGCATATTTCTTCTTCTTGGGTTCATTCACAGCTTCAGGATTAAAGACAGCAGGGTTTGGAGCTGGGTTCATGTTAACTGTTGAGGGCACAACAGGAGTTAAGTCCACATCTGGGGCAAGATTGGGGTAGGGCATTGGCAGACCACCAATGAGCGCTGTCCCATGGACGCCATGCGACTGGGAACCTGCCTCACTGTGAGTGGGAGGCAAACCACCATATAATCCTCCACTGTAGGGAAAGTTTTGCATACGTCGTGATGCAGAATCATCTGTGGTCAATGAGCCTGGATTCTCCAATCGTTTTTTCTGCAGACAGAAGTATTTAAAGAGTTATTCAAAATACCTGGAACGAGTAAGCTGTTTAAGCTGGATGCCAATGCCATTTTCCCACAACAGGCACCCAGCCTAACCAGATATGAAGTGGTTACAGACCACATCTCAGTCTTTGTCCCAGAAGATTTCTTCTGGGTTTCCTTGAAAAAACACTTAATAAACTCTTAAAGGTCCACAATGCAGGAAGCAGTGACAGAAGTTGAAGACAGCCTTGAGCTCTCCTAAATCCACGACTGAGCAGGTCTTTAGTCAGTACCCCAGACCCTCCTTGCCCCCAGAGTCAGAAACTGCAGTTTCTGCATCACTTGGGTGTATACCACCACCAAGTGAAATTGCTATTACAGTGCTGCTTAGCTACCCTGAAGGTCTGCAGTTCTCACCTACTCCTAGCACATGTAAATTAAATATAGCACTGGCAAAACACTCACCTTGGAGAAAAGCCTAAACCCTTCTAGTTCTCATAGGCAACCTTATGAAACCTTTAGCATTTACAGTATTGAAACAAAAAACCTCCCATTTCCACTTTTTTACTTTTCACATCTCCCATCATTTTAAGGGATACCTAGAAGTACCATATTGAACTTCTGGGAAGTATTTCTTTTTTGGGGAAAAATATTTGTCATTGATCCTATGTATTATTAAAGAAAAGAGCTAAAGCTGGATTCGAAGGGAAATGGTTAATCTGCTAAAAAAAGACAATAGTGGAACACAAGCATGACTTCTGCTTAACAACAGAACACTTTCCACCATAGAACATTATGTTTCTAAGGTGTAATTCATAGAACAAGTTCATCAATGCAGGTTATTAATTAGAATGTTGAGAGTTACTCTGTACCTTAACAGGGACTACTGCTGTCTGTACCATGTTCCTGAAACGCCCAACAGAAGGGTCCACATCCTCTGTAAAGGCAAAAACAGTGAAACCTTCAGTAAGAATACAGGAAAAGAAAAAATACCTGCCAGCTACATGAAGAATTGCTACATGAACTTCTCAAAGCCAGTGCTCTTGTAGGTCTTGGTAAGCACAAGTATGGCCAAATAAAGAGCAGGTAAAGGGACACCGAGGGACTTGGTCTCAAGGTGGGCTCATCAGATACCCTGGTAAGACAAGTTTCCACCCATGTGGAGAAATGGAGGGGTACAGAAGGATGGGCAGACTGGAGTTCTGGGCTGCTGACAAGGGATTTGCCCAAAGGCTAGCCCCAGGAATCCTTGGGGTGGCCTTGAAGGAGATGTCAGAAAAATTCAAAGTAGGATCTCTGAAAGTCTGAAAAAACATCTTTTTTTGGTAATGTGAATGACTGTATGTTAGGATGCCTGGAGCACTAAACTGCATAACCTTTTAAATCAAAATGGTTATTTAGGTAGTCAACACTGCCAAATGAAACTAGCACCACACTTATTTTAAAATGCACACTCATTAATGAGCTCTCTTATGAACAGGAATATTATCCATATAAAATATAATCAATAGGAATGCCATTAATAGAAAATGGCTAAGGGAGAAAAATGACCAATTAGAAATTGGATACAACTTCAGAAGCATCATTCCAAATGAAGATGAATTGTTTCAGATACACAGACAAGTAGCAAAAAACCTCTGAGCTTGAGACAGATATCCATTAGGCAAAAAGAAAGGTGAGGGAAGCATGAAGAGACAGATGAAAAACAAACTTCCATTCTCATTTGGATTCTAAAGAAGGTCAAAACTTAAAACACTTTTCTCCCTTTGGACCCATGGGACTTCCAACATCTGATAGATTTTCAAACAAAGCAGCAGTGTGGTGTCCCTGTCCTGCACAAATCATGCAGTTTATGGGTGAAGGAACAGAGACAGGTCCAAAGATTCAAGTGACACATACAGCAGCTTCTCTGAAATAGCAGAATCCAAATACTGACTACCAAATTTCTGTTCTCCTTATCCATATGCATCCAGGAGGAATCCCTATGAGACTACTGAAAAAAAGGGTCTTAAAAGGCATCAACTAAAGATTAAAGCAAACTACTAACCTGGATTAATGATTTCATCATCATCACTGAACGTCACTCTGGAGTTCTTCCGTTTTCTCTTTGGTCTCTGAATATCCAAGTTCCCTTCCTCAATGGTCAGTGTGGAAATTCTTTTGTTGTGGGCTGTATTAAACTCTGTCAGGTTCTAATGACAAATTTGGAGATGAAATAGTTTAAGCAACTAGTGTATGAAGTCTGATTTAATTGTGTGATTAGCACACTGTTTAGCTTCAACTTTGGACCCCTAGTAGGAAAGAGTGCTCCAGTGCTGGAACAGGCTGCCCAGAGAGATGCACAGAACTTGACTGAGCACTAGGCAACTGCTCCAGCTGACCCTGCTTGAGCATCAGGGATGGACTAGATGATCCTGCAAGGTCCCTTCCAACCTCAGCAATCCTGTGAATGCTAAACTGCCTTCTCCCTTTTCATGAGCCAACTGTGAAGCATTTGACAGCATTCCCTGCTACCCAGCAATGGGGAACAGTGAGGGAAACCATCCCTAACCTGAGGTAATGTTAGCTGGAGAGTGCCTGCTCCCTGGCAAGCCTTTGTGAGAAGACCACTGGAAATGCAGGATTATTAGGTGACTGATTCTGAGAAGCAACATGATCATAGGTTTATCATGGCAGAACAAGATGGTTTGTGTGTATCAATCAGCCAAAGACACCTCAGACTATCTTCAAGGCCAAGGAATCAAGAACCTGAACAAACAAATGTTAAACATAATCCATTTATCTGGAAATGTCACCTAGGTACAATGTGCCATCATACTCACATCAAGTTCTGTCTCCTCCTCAGGGAGGCCCAGCAAGCCCTTCAGTTCTTCATCTTCACTGCCCATTTTCTCATCTCCTTTCACTGCTGATGGCAGTGTCTGGGGCTTCTCTCGCAGGGTATAAGCCCGTGTAGAAGCACCAAATGAAACTGTGGAATCGATGGGTATCTGTTGGGGCTTATGAGGTTCCAAACGGATATGACCCAAGAATGTGCCATGTGCTAAGAACATCAAAATGCAAATTAGTTTGTCAGTCATCAGCTTAGGCTCACAGTATTCAAGTTCTAGTCTTCAGAAGTTCAAAAACTGCACATGGTCGCTCTGAGATAGAAGGCACTGAGGTATGGCTGCAAACATTTGCTATGTACATGTTATCTACCATCTCACAAAGTAAGGTAATGCACATCAGAAGTCCTCCAAAAGCCAAGGATATAAATGAAAAACACCATTTACTTCTTGGAATCATTCCTTCAGTGGAAAAAAATGTCAGGTTTTAAAACATGGAAAATCACCCTCAGAAGAGAAAGCTTCTTTAGAATTGTGAAGGGAAGACCAAGTCACTTTCCTCCTTTCCCTTAGCCTCTTAAGAGTCTAGAAATGTTGTTTTAAACATCAAGTGAAGCAGATGTAAACTGACTAAAGCAAACCTAAACCTTGCCAGTCTTTTGCTAGGATGCTAATTCAGATCATAGTCATCTATCCACACAGTGCAAACAACAAAAAGCATCTCAGATTTAGAAATGTTTAAGCACTAAAATAATACACTCCTATCTGGTTAAATGTCACTCTACTTACTGCTGTTTAGATCTATGAGGAAAACCCTCTTGAGATGTTTGTGATAGACCAAGGCAGCATGGACCCGAGAGCAAGACTGGTGGTCAATGGTAAAATCGCACAGATCAGGATTTCTCCCAAAGAGATAGTATTTCTTCTCATCAATGATGAGCTTCTGAGGTAGAATATCAAAGAGAGAAGCACATTAGACTCCTGTATCTTTTGGATCTTCCTGACAAAAATTCAGTAACATGAATAAACAGAGCAAATTGAAAACAAAGCATCAACAGCCAATAAATACTTCATTTTCATCTGACAAAAACAGGAACTCAAACCTTCTCTTTATAAAATCACAACTGAATATGGCAGAGTCCATTATCTCCTTCTTTAACAGCCAATACAAGACAGCCTGGGAAGGGCAATAACTCTTCAAAGACACGAGACTGTCTCATACAAGAGATTCTCACATTTGCATTTTATGCATTCCTTGATGCAGAGGACCCCAGGCCTTGTCTAACCCAGGAACCTAAGCTAAATGTCCTCCAGTCTGATAAGAGCATCAAAATTATATTTCTGTATAAAAATGGGCATAGAGGAGATTTCAGACCTTTATAATACATGTAAAACTATAATGAATATGTACTGTGACATGAATCCATATTCAAGTAAACCATCAATTTCAGGCATTTCCTCTTAATTCATTCTAGCTCTAATATCATCTTCAGACAACATCTTACATACCCCAACATTAATCAGTCACATGAACCATCTCTGAAAAGCAAAGGAACACCTTGACACTGTCCTGTGGTGTACAAAGTGTATTTTTATTAACAGTTTTCAAAAGGAATTCCTTGCACTGAAGTGCTGAAGTACCAAGCACTGCAGTCTTCCTTCTCACTGTATGCAGAGATCTTAACCTAATCTGTATTTTCTGGCTTCCAGATGCACAAGTCAAAGGCTGGCAATGCATTAAAGGTTTGTTAGCAGATGGCTTCCTGCTTTTTGAAACATTTACCAAAGCTCACACAACATTTCAGAAGCTTGATCAAGGGAATGCTGATGATATATTTTCCATCAGAAAAAAAACAGATCTGCACTCAGAAAAGCACTGTCAGGAAGGAGATGGTCTGAGCTGAATTAACATTCTGCCTGCTAGTGCATGAGGATTGCTCCCCCCTCCTTCCTTCCCCTCCCAGCTATACAACCCTCTCCTCAATCACACTGCCACACATCTGAGTCAAGTTTTCAGCTTGTAAAGCACTTTTCTTCTGCATTAGTGTTCTACTGTTTGGTGGACTGAAACAGTTTTCCTCCAGTCAGATGGGTCTCTCTCCCAGAGGGCTCCTGAGCAGGAACAGATTACAGGCACCAGGCTGATGCTGAGGAAGGGCCTCCCTCCCTGGCAGCAGCACTCATGTCAGTCAGTCCTCTGCTCCTCAGTTTTGCCACCTGTACAAATCACATGCTCAGACAGAAAGAGCCAATGTATCAGACTAGCTGCTGGTTTGGGGTTTTGTTGAGCTATCAGAAAGACTGACACAATAAGCACCTAGACAGTTACTTCCTCTGTGGCACTACCAAGTCATACAGAAAGTACAGAGACAGCTTGGAATGACATAGTACTTCTATTCCTCTGCCTTATCAGCAAGCATCAATGTCACAAGGACCCCACCTTTTACTGATAATCACTTTGCAAACTTACATCTGCCCATCGATGATGAACTTCAAAGCTTTCAGCACTGCTGCATTCAAATGTCACTCATTTGTTTCAGATTTTTCACCCCAGATGTGTTCTACATTTTCTAGGTTGGATTTCTCATTGTTTTCTTGAACATTAGTCAAGAATGCTTCAAGTACTCATTATCTAGCATTCAGTAACAAGCAATTTATTTCTTTTAGTTCACTCTTTTAGGTCTCCATAAAAATTAGCTGAACAACTCAGCTCCATACCACTATACACATATCATGACAACCTTATAGTTAATTGGTCCCTTAGACAGTAGTCTGCTCATGTCTAACTCCCATCTAAACAAAGTTAGGCATTTTAAGCATAATCCCATAACAGTAAACACTTTGTGAAATCTACTGACTTACATATTTTGGTCTGCTTCCTTAAAATTACAAGTTTTAGGTGATCAAGCTTCCTGTCTACCTATGAGCTGCTGACACCCATTATTAAACTACTCAGCCAGCTGGCCAATTTCAACCAGCACTACAAAATATTAATTTTGAATATGTTCTGTGAAACCAAACAGCTAGACAGAATGACAACTTCATCAATACCCTCAGTGTTACATAGGCTGGCAAAAAATCCACAAAACCAACAATAATTAGACTCCAACAAAAAAAACCCCAAACAAACAAACCAGCATCATATTTGTGAGTCTATGTCTCATTTAAAAAATACAGGAATCATAGCTTAACTAGAAATTCACCTTCAAGCACATTATTGATAAAGAGATTCAACTTCATAGCAATAGAATGTACCCAGTATTATGTAGAATCTTACACAGTTCAGCTCTGAGTCTTCCCAAATTCAGTACTTCTGTACTGATGAATTCTATGATTCCACTTGGTAAGACAGATGAGCATTTGCTTCTTTTATTCTTGTGTACTTGAAACAAAAATCCTGTGTAAACACAACTCTGATATATACAAGTGGATTTTCAGAAGCTGATTCCCTACTCTACATGCCAGCACTCAGCTCTCAGTTATCACACAATTTCAAGTACCATAAAAACTGGACCAACAATTTCTCATTCTTTTCCACAGCTGAAACCAAGAGAAGTGGCCCCTAAGATTTCATTGGCACCTGTTATGCACAAAACACAACCATCCTGACTTGACAGCATTTCAAGAGGTTTTGCAAAGACACATAAATACATGAACTGAAAATATTGCAACAAATCATCAACAGAGAAAATAATTTTATTGCCTTTATTTCAGGATAATGTTTCCAAACTATTCTGTGCCTCTGAGTTATAACCCAGTGTCATTCTTTATACACTGAGCTTAAACACTTCATGGCTTGTTTTAATGTTGCACTTTTCAGACCCAGCAATCACAAGGTGTACCTCAGACCCCTGCAGAAGGACCTGGGACACAGATGGCTCGGTTAGTATCAAGTGCTCAGCAACCCCTGAGATTTGAGTGGTCCTTCTTGGCTACTGCTATCTACTGTAAAGGACAAAACTGAAAAACTATTGCCACACATACCAAACAGGGAAAGAGATGAAATCATATTCAAATGCTGTTAATTTGTTGCACAGTTCCCATACACACACACAGGATATGGCTCCACATCACCACCACACTGAGAGGACTTGAGTCATCACCTGTACACAGCATGCAAGGCCCTAAAGCAACTGTACCAGCAGGCACAGGGGAACAGTCTGCTACAAGTCTGCTAAAATTTCCCCACCAAGCCAGCACTTGTGACTCCTACTGCAGCAGATGGAAGCAGGATAGCAATCCAGAGCTCTGGACTGCAGACAGAGGTGCCTGTGCTGGGCACAGTACAGCATTCAGTACATGTACCTCACCTGTGCAGGGACACTGACAGCCAACACCAGATATTCAGGAGGCAAAGCAAAAACTCTACAGTCATTCTGTAACCTCTGTATGATCCCATCACGTTCTCAGGAAGGACTTGGGGTGCTGGTTAATGACAACCTCAGTGTAAGCTGTCCAGGTGCACCTGCAGCCCAGAAAGCTGAACATGACCTGGGCTGAACCACCAGCAGCATGATGAGCAGGGTGATGGGGGAGACCCTCAGTGCTGCATCCAGCTCTGGGGTCCCCAACATACGAAGGACACAGAGCTCTTGGAGCAAATCCAGAGGAGACCACAGAGATGATCCAAGGGCTGGAGCAGCTCTGCTTGGGAGCCAGGCTGGGAGAGCTGGGGTTGTTCAGCCTGAGAAGACTCTGGGGAGACCACAGAGCACCTTCCAGTACTCCTGAAGGAGCTGTAGATAAAGGTGGGAAGGGACTTTTTACAAGGGCATAGAGTGATGAGATCAGTCAGAATGGCTTTTAACTGGAAGAGGAGAGACTGACATGAGAAACTGGGGAGAAATTTTTTACTGAGAGGTTGGTGAGACACTGGCCCAGATTTCCCAGAGGAGCTGTGGCTGCCCCAGCTCTTTCAACCCACAACATCTGATGATTCTAATGAACCCTGGAGTACTTGGATAGTGAACTAGCAATAGCTGTTAAGAGCACTCTGCATGGCAGCAAAATGAACCTTTTCCAGGTTATCAACAGAGTTGATGGTAGGAAGAAGGAATCAAGATGTTTGTACCACTCACTTTCCCACTGTAGACAGAGACCCCAGGCTTACAAAACCAACTTGGGCCTCATGAAGATCCAAAAACTTTGGGCAGCAGTGCCATGGAGTCTGACACCACCAGGATGATATTCTTGACTGTCAATTTATGAATACCAAGTATGTTCATTCACTGCCAAAACCAATGGTGCCTCCTCAGCTTCCATACGGCATTTGCTGCTTTTTTTTCAGTGCTGGCCAGGACTCCCATGATACAATTGCTCCTTGTGTCTGAGGAGCAATTCAGAGCTCAGCATAAACTCTTTCACCCTAAAAGTCTCTCTTCATGCTCAAACATCCAAAAGACAACTCATCTCACAGAATAAATCTCTTAGGTGGGAAGGCTGCCTGATGTTCAGCCACCACACACCAAAAAAAACAAAGTCACTGTCACTTGGCTTTGCTCACTGAATCTCATCACATGGCCTGAAAGCCACAAGGCTTAGAGAGAGCCAGGGAAGGACAGCTCCAACATAATCTGAGTAGCTGGCATGAAGCAAGTCATCCATGTCTCATGTGAACTAATGAGCTACTTTGAAGAGGCAGTAAATGTGCATTCATATCTAATCCCTTTCCAAGTAAGGCCAAGATCTCTCCCAGGTCAAGACTGACCTTGTCTATTTTTCTGTACAGAGCTCTTAACTTTGCTAGGCATCTGAAGGAACACTTAATACTGTCTGGTACTCCTGTGGTAGCATACACTACAAACCAGCCAAAATTTTAAGCTAAGTCTCTCTTGATCCAACACTGAGTTCTTAATTTTCCAAGTTTCTGTTCAGAAAATCTGGCTCAACACTGCAAACATTTGCTGCCCTGAAACAATTCCTTTTTTCAGTGAACTGCAAGGTAGGAGTCTCTCCAAGGCTAAAACACATTCACTGGCTTGGGGCCCCTCTGTCAACCATGTTAAAAAGCCTTTTTGAAAATATATTTATTTATTACTCTATTACTCCATTAGAAAAATCTGAATGTTGAGCACTACAACAATAAAGAGATGGCCTCTAATTATCAACAGCAAAAAAACATAACACAAAATATGAAATAGAGAATAAGGTGGTGTACTTAAGATAAAACTGGTGGTGTACTTAAGACAAATTCCTATGCTGCAATAAAAAGCCCTCATTCTGTCTGTGCTCATCAGAGCTCCAGGTCATGGGATGAAAAGTCATACTGTACTTCATAGTGCAGGACAGGGCAACAATCTTGTAAGATACATGATCCCCAGATCACTTTCCTTTAAATAAAACTGACCAAACAAGTATCTCACACAAGCAGTACAGAGTGATGAGTTTTTACTCTTACTCTTTTTATTTGAGATTTCTTTCCCTATGTTGAGTTTCTGTTCCTGAAGTTCCTAAGGCAAGTTGCCTTGTGGCTGCACTGTGATACCCCCTATATATATCTTACAGGAAAAAAAAAAGCCAACTTGTAGCTCTGCAAACTATCAAGCTTCCTTGTAAATATTTTATTTTTCCTCTCTCTGACTAAGACAGGTTTAATGTTTAGGAATCAAAGTGTCCTTGTTTGCCAGCTGAGCACTGCAGATTTGTATCCTTTCAAGCAGTGCATCAAATCAGGAGATACCTGATGGAAGCACTGCTTAATATGAGACAGCCTCAGAATACAGGCATGGGACAATTCACTTAGTTCTTCAGTTTCAGAGTAAATTACACTGGTTTGAAAATAATTAATGAGAGAGAAAAGAAATGCAGATGAATAAGTGTGGACAATGCTGGGAAATGTTCTATTGCTGGTTCCTATGTATATGGTATACCAAATACATACAAAACCTATTTTCATACCTCAATGAGTTTGTCCCCTTTGACAACATCCAGATGTAAGCCAGGTGGTGGTTTTCCTGCCCTGGAAAATAAAGGAAAATAGAATATCAAAATATTCAATACAAAGTTTATTAATGCTATGACTTTAATAGAGCTACATACCAAACCTACACAAAAGCTAATAAGAAAATACCATAATTTTCTTTTCCTTCTTGCAGATTGCTTCTGACAAAATGTTTTTTTAAAGTAAGTGTTAAGATAACAGGACATAAGGAAAGACATTTCAAACTTTACCTCTCCATGTGAAAACCAGATAATTCACCAAATGAGCAGAGCAGCCAAGAGAACATTGTATGAGGCCAGGGAGGGGCTAACACCTGGAGGAGACAGGTTGGGACTGTTTGCTTAAGGGCCTGCTCAAGGGCTATTTTCTCCTGTTACATTCAAAACAGGATCTCTGCCTTTAGCTCCTGAGAGGAACAGAAACTTCTGCCATCCTTCCCCTCTAGGACTGGTAACAGCAAAAATTCCTGAAAGAAGCTCCACACACAAACTGTAGTATTATAAAAATGTTGGCCAATAGTGAGTGTTCCTCCACACTCACTACAATAAAACCTTCCTACCAACACAGGTAACATGGAAGAGACTACAGCATCACGTGGCAGAGGGAGCCCTACCAATCCTTCACCAAATTCTCAACCAAGGAGCAGCTCAGCCCCCCCAGCTCTATCCCTGCAGGTTCACCAGTCAGCATGATTCCAGCTTGGGCAAGGGAAGCACAGAGGCACGAGGGACTTGGCAATGCACAGAAAAGCAACACTAATATGTGGGAGAACCCATGAGATGAGCTGCATCAAAAATATGTTTGGTACTTATGGTGGTCAGAACCAGGAGACCCTGTGGTATCAATATGCTGCCCTTCATTACGTAGAAACTTGGGCTGTTGACAGCAAATTATCTTTTTCTGCTCAAATCTCTAAAAATCTGCTTCTCTAGTACTTCTTCACTGACAATAGCAATGCTCTTGGCTCTATGGCTGGATCAGCTTCCTAGGTGATGGCAGTGACCCAGTTCTCAGCTGTACTGCTGCCCTTCTGAAGAACAGCCCCAGAGGAGGCTGCATTCCCTCTGACTGCCTCACTGCAAGCCAAGAGAACAGCAACAATGGGCAGGGATGTGCTCAGCAGAGCTGGAGTAGGAAGAAAGGTCACTTGTAATTGAAGCTGTTTAAGGGGTTTAAATATAGACATCCACATATCTGGGATGTGCCTTTCTTCTTTGTCTCCAGATCAGACAGTTGCTACACACACGCCCTCCTAGGTAACTTCATACAAGAACAGTCCTCTATTACTTCTACTTATTTTTAAAAGTATTCCACAAATATTTTCCATTCTTTGTCCAAATCCATCATGCCCAGTCTGCCCAGATCTCTCTGACCCTTCCTGAATATGCCAGTTGTGACTTTCACAGGTTTTCTTACCAAGCCCTTCTCTAAAACTGTGGAGAGTTTTTTATCCTTGTCCTAATGATATGGACAGGATTGATTTCCCTTCAGATGAACAAACAGCAGCAGCTAAAGCAAGAGGATGCAGTCTGCTAAAATTATGACTGTTTCCTAGAAATGTGATTACTGTGGTGTGGACAAAAGACCAGGAAATAAAAATGCTTCCTAGAGAATACATAATCCATCTGATGAGCTGATGAAGGACTGACTCTTCCCACTCCAGTACAGTTAGGGGACCACCTCCTCTTAACTACTGCTTTAGGATTATACAGCCAGGCTACACCTGAGTATTGCTGTCTCTGCCTCTGTTCCTCTCCAACACCAGTGCTTTTGCAGGGAGAGACAGGATTCATTCATGGATCCACTTCTCAGTGTTTCCTCTTTCTTCCCCCGAGTGCTAGAAAACTTGTTTTCCTCCATTCCACTGAAACTGCCAAGGTCTAGCTATTCTTTTTGTTAATTTTTTTGGTTGTTGTTATTTTTTGTTAACTTTTGATAATTTTCACAAATTAATTCTACAAGCAAAGTCTACCTACTTATTCCCTGCTTTTCTTCTCAGTGATCTCTTCCTGGACACTCACCAGTCTGCCTGTCCTAAAAACATTTCAGCAGCATCCTCAATATACCTGCTAGGTCACAGGAAAGCTCTCAAGTGCTATAGCACAACCACCTCCCTCTTCTATAAACTGAATCTTGTCTGATGCTCAGCCTTTGCAATATAAACCCCTGATTTTTCATTACCCTCTTCTCTACTTTTACTTTCACCCTTGCTGTTATTTTTACTCTGCTTTTACCTTCAACTTTATTTTGAACACAGAAAAAAATACCACCAGCAGCACGAGATATTGCTTTAATGTGCTTGAAAAATGTATCTATTATCTAGTTTGTTTTGGACTGAGAATCCTTTATAGACAGCTTTTCCCCAATCTACCTGTGCCTGCAAAAGACTGAACAACATAAGGCTGTAAATGGTGATTATGATACCATCAAAACAAACTATGAATAGAAATAGAAATGATTTCTGGTAAAAAAAAAAACTTTGGAAGAGACAGAATCTATGTTGCATCTTAGGCTGCTGAAGTTAGATTCTTGAAAACCTTTCAATGAATAAAGCAGAAAAATTTTCCAGCTTTATGCTCAAAACTAACTTGATCCAGAGCCACCAAAGATCACAACAATGTCCCACAGAGCCTGCCCTACCAGACCTCTCACATCATGCACCAAGGAAATAAAACATTGAATGGAAATACCTTGAAAGAATCTACTAGATAAAATTTGTTACAAAGTGTGTGCTGAGCTGTAAAAAAAGAGATTTTTTTTTCCTTATTTCAATTATTCAAAAAAGAAATGTCCTCTTCTACTAACTAATATGCAAAAGTACCACTAATCTATTCTTCCTACAGTGCTCTGAAGGATGGACAACTACTTGGGGTCAACAGACTCCCTCTCTCTTACCACTGCTCCAAGACAAATGATCTCACACCAGAACTTGGCACCAGCAGTTGTGTTTCAAAGAGAGGAACAAGAAGCTGTTCTGTACCTTCCACATTGTTTATCAGTCCCCATTGCTTGAATGTCTTCTGCTCCCTACAGGTCAGCATTCTGATAGTGACTTTAAAATAACACCTAAAAATGGATTGTTAATAATCACTAGTTCAGTAAGTTTCACCCAAAGTATGCTTGGTCTGCCTACTGAATCACCAAAGGCTTACTGGGGAGAAGAGAAGCCCTCCAGAGTACTAATAAGGTGATTGGCAAAGAGACCATGACCATTACCCTACCATTAAATGAATTATCTGGATCAGAGGTGAGAGGATATCCCACATTAGAGCCTTGTTTCAACAAGAATGAGTCCAAACAACTCGAATATGGGACTGAAAGTTCATGAGAATTGAGAAAATGTAACAAACTGCAAAACCCTGACAGCATTTAGCCAAGCATTTTAAGAGATATGAAACTCCAGTTTTCTAAAGAGTTTACCAACCCGTTGCTTAAATTACCATTGGTATCAGAAATGGAGGCCCCAGCTGATGGTGCTAGTATTAAAAGTGTATTTCAGGAGTGATTTGGAAATTACATACAGTAAAGTCAAGTTCTGACTGTGCAAATGGTAGAATACAGCAGATTGTTTTAGTTGGAAGGTACCTACAATGATCACCCATCCACACCAACTGCCTGATCAGTTCAGGGCTGACCAAGCACCTTATTCAGGACATTGTCCAAATGCCTCTTAAACAGTGATGGCCTTGGGGCACTGATCCCTTCTCTAGGAAGCCTCTTCCAGTGTGTGACCAGCCTCCTGGTAGATATGCTTCTGAATGTCACGTTGGAACCTCTCCTGACACCCCTTTGAATCACTGAGCAGAACCAGCACACAGAGAGGAACTGAGTAAGAGCCAGGCCAGAACAGAGTCATCTGATCCACACTGCAGTACTCAAGTTTTTATCCTTTGGAAATACAGTATGTGGAGCATGACAATTCTTCCAGTGCCAGGGAACTGAGACTCACACTGTACCCCAGAACTGCTAGCCACTGCCTATACAGTACAGGGTGACAAAATGGATTATTTTCATAATAAAAATGTTCCTAATGGAATGGTGAGAGGGGTTTGTGTGATGTGGGTTTTTTGGGGTTTTTTTACGTGTTGTTTATGACAAAATTAAGGTCAAAATATTTTTGGTAATTATTTTCACTCACACGGAATAGTTTCTTCCCATGTGGAGGAGGAGGGCTGGACAGAGACCTGACCCAAGAGTTACAATCTTAGTACATCAGGAAGAAAATACAATGGTTATGGCATCTGAACTTCAAAATGAAATGGAGGTTGAGATGGAAGGCATTATGATTTCCTCTGCTCTTAGGAGCATTAAAATAATTTTTGACAAATTCCAGTCATAAGTGATAAGAAATACAGTCCAAGAAGCTTGTGGTTCAAACCTGAGGATGACAAACCTTTCCTGAACACACCAAAAAATGCACAGTGTTTCAGTAAGGAAGACTTCTGTTGAGAAACGTGGCTGCTTCAACTGAACAAAACATTCATTTGTGTCACAGCATTTGCTGAAGTTCACCTTGGCACTACGTATGTCTTCTCACAAAGCAGCTCCACACAGAACTAGATTCCCCTGGTTCACTCTGGTTCCCTTGGTTACTTACTCAGGAACAAAGTCTACATGGAACACAGTGAAATCTGGAAATTGGATACAAAATTTAATTTGAGAGCAGGCTATAAATACTCTAATTAGAGAGAACGACAGATTATATGACATAAAAAATGAATTTGAATGGCATTGAACTAAGTAGGAAAATTAATATTAAGTAGTGAGCAAAATGCAACGAGTATTTCTTAAGATTATTCCCACATTTTCAAAGTGAGAACGGGTGTGCTGGAAATGTAATTTACTTGTAGAAATCTGAGAAGGAAAAGACAAGACTGTTATCTTTACACCTACCAGGAATCTGTTCCACAGCCTTGTTATTCTGACAGTTTAATTTCCATCCTAATTTTTTTATCAAATTCTTTCATTTCCACACTAAATTTTCTTCTATACCTTTAGCTATGAAAAAATTCTCCAATACTGTTGCTGTTTAAAAATACTTCAGCTGCAAAAAACACTGTCATTTTCAATAGATGACTAAAGCTCTGCTCTGTCTCAAAGCAAGATGTTTCCCCATCAATGAATTTTCCCACTGGATCTGTTTCAGCTTGACTTGAGCTTTATTAACTACAGGTAACTTAGACCATATATTTTCTTCAGCATGTTCTGCAACAGCACTGACACTTCCCTGCCTTACAAACAGATTTATATTATTACATATCCAGTGAAGTATCAGGTTTTAAAAATTTTTGAACAGCTATGTTGCTACTGACTGATGCTCATTCTGTGATTAGCCTGTGAATTGGTGTCTTCTGTTTCTGAATATAAACTTGTGTCCTTTTACTACTGCATAGAGAGTTTCTGGCTTTCTAAGAAGTTCTTGTTCTTAATCCCTATATTCCATCTGCATTTTATCTTGGTTTTACTGTTCTGGTTTCCAAATTATTCAAAAAGGACTGACTCTATATTGGCCATGCTTGTGTTGCTAAATATAGTGGTCAAAGGTAATTAATAAAAAGTTAAAAAATATTATATTATAGAACAAATATATTTTATGTAATGATATAAATTAATAAGTTAAAATATATTTTTAAATTACTAAAAACACCAACACAGGCCACAGTCTCTATTCAACTGCTACCTCCTTGCCAAAGTCAACTGCTTATATACTTTCAGCTCTTCTACACATCTATTTCTTTCTAAAACAATGATTTGCTGTGTGTTCTGAAAGGAAGCTGGTTCATTTTACAAACTCAGTCTTTTGCAGACATAGTACATCTACTTTCCTGCCTCAAATAATTAGTTCCTTTACAATGCAGTTGAGCAACTGGACACAGTTCATGTTTTCTCATAGGAGCTACACAGATGGATTTGTTGGCCTTATGGAAGACAACTGCTTAGAATGATTGGTAATGAAATACTTAAGAAGGACACTACTGAAAAAACCCAAGTTCCAGCATAGGTTTATAAAGGCTAAAACACCTACAAGCAAAAATTCTTTCTTCTGTTATTAGAAACAGAAAAATGTGTTTCTCCATTTTCTTCATCTCGTGCTCTACAGTCAAGTCCACTGCTCTTTGGGTTAGGTCAGGAGGATTCTATGACAAATCCATTTAGATTATTTCTGCCATTGATGCCAAACTCTCTACTGCAGAACTACAGAGAAACGGGAAAAAGAAGGGACAGACAGTGAAGATGCCCAAGATCCTGGAAAGAGCAGACTGAAGAGCAAAAATAAAACATTTCAGAAAAAGAGGACAAAGCCATTAGTGCTCTGGGATGTGATGCTGGCTAGAGGTACTAAATAAGAGAATGAAGTTTTACACATTAGCTGACAGTATCTCTACATCAAGGCTGAGATTCAAAGCTGACATCTCAAGTGGGTTACAACTGCAATACCCTGAAACTCAGCAGCCTCACTGGATAGAGTCCTACCCAGTCTAAAGAGACATTTTTAATTGCAACTATTAAGGACACAGACAGGACAACTTTAATTCTGGGTGTTAGTTTGAAACTAGGTCAATTATTTAGGCCTCTAAATGTGGACTCTGAAGCCTAAATTTAGCCACTTCCTAAAAATTGTGGCCTGTGTGTCAAAAGCTATGTACCTCCTTGCCCCAGGACACAGTGCAATTTCCAGAACTCAAGAGCTCATCTTCTCCAGAAATTTTTGTACAACTAATGCCAGGAATGGATTTTCTTGGCTCAGAGAAACTGAAGACAAATGACTGTTGTCTTTGAAATATACTATTTCATAGTCATGTACATTCCAGAACAAGTGCCCACTAACTGTGTGTCAACACACCATGAGTAAAGATTCACAATCCCAAATGTGGGTTAAATCAGGATGAAGTAGAAGCCAGGCACTATCCATTAAATATATGCTGGTCACCTGAAACCCCACACCACTTGCACCTCATGGAAATTACTTTTACTAAAACAACATCAGAAGGTATGCAGAAGTATTAATAAAACTAGGATACATAACTGTTATCCAAAAACACTTTCCAATTTCATAGTACAGCAAAATTTTAATTCATAGAAAGTACTGGCAACAGCTTATTCCAATTTTAAATGCATAGCCCATGTGTTTGATAACATGAATGGAGGAATTATGGCACGTGCACAAGCAAGTACTGGTGCAAGTAAGTACTACTAATATAGCATTTATTATTTTTATCTGTCTGGAGCTAGTTTAACTGTTCAAAATGCAAGAAAGGAAAGAACAAACTTTTTATGGGCCACGAAGAAGAAACCTGTAACAGAACAAAAATTTAATCAAAGCCAGAACTTAAAACAAATGAAAATTTTGAATTTCAGTAGAGAAGTCTTTTCTAGAAACTGGATACTAAAACCCTATCCAGGCTGTGAAAGAATAGATACAATGAGGCAAACCTCAAAAGCATGGGCATCAACTTAAGAGAAAAAAACACAACTATTTCTGTTGATTTATTTCTCTTATTATCAGTGTTTGAAGTACCCAAGTCAGCCTACCCAGAGGCAGAAAAATACACAGACAGCTGAAGACAATGATTTTGATTTTGATACAGACTGATAAAAGATAATTCAGTACAGATGCTGCTACTGCCATGAAGACTCTGCAGCTCCATGGTTTTTCCTACCAACATCTATACTGCTACCTATACAGAAGGCTTTTCATTGCTTGCAAAATTCACCAAGAATCCTGCAGGATATGTTTACACTGACAGTTTCCGGAAGTGAGAGCTTCAAATAACAGTATTATTGGTCCAAGTCTGCTACTGCAAACCATTTCCACTCTGGAGAATCCTATCTGTGAAAGAGTCATCACCTACTGAACACCATGACTGTGTGCTCTGTGGTATGCTCTGACAGAAGTCAGTAAAACAGTGAGCTAGAACCTGTAATTCAGAAGGTGCCAGTGAAAGTCCAGTGAAGCTTTAATAACATGAAAGATATTCTACTTTTTTTGCAGACTAGAAAAATAAACTAGAAGTAAATAAATCTACCCTGTAGGAGACTTCCTCTCTCCTCCTGGGTGAGGCAGTAGAATACCACCAGCCCTACCTACCTAATATTTTTGGTTGCATGCTGAGAAGAATATAAACACTGTAACTGGAAGCTATCCATACTGCCTTCCTGCTACAGATTTACAGAGTTTTTTGGTTTGTTTTTTTTTTGTTTGATTTTCGATCATTTGTTTAAAATACACTTATCAAATGACAGGTTACCTGTTTCAAAAGAAGCATCAAGGAAAAATGTTCTTTCATACAAAACAGAATCTTTCACTGAAATTAATTGCCAGACCTACAAAGGGCAGTTTGACTAAGATAGAGCTGCATCAGGTATGCCTTCCACTACACCAGTATGAACACACAGCTTGTCCAAACTCAGTCTACAATACCACAATGTGTGCATGCTCAAGAGAGGTACAAGGGAATATAAAGAGCTTTCTTCCTCAGAACATGTAAGGAGAGGGTCCATATACAAGCTTTGTTGTACCTGAAAAGAATTACAGAATATTATAGTAAAACGACATTCAGGTTACAAAAATCAAATTACCAAAAATCCTAGAAATATCAGAATTACACAGGGCCTGGCAAGCAAACAGGACCTCCTTGCTCCTGGGTATGAAACCCTATATCTCCCTGATACCCTTTCCACCTCATTTCTCTACCATCCAGCACAACACATGGTGCGTAAAAACCAAACCAGGTCACCACCAGCAGAGTGATGAAAGCTGTCTGTAAGAACCTGCCCTGTTCGTAGTGGTAGCCAGAAAGTAAGTACCTGGAGAAGCCCTCACAGATACAGCAGGCACAGTCCTCTCCCCCATACCATATTTATTCAGGAATTCTTCTGCAGCAGCATTAAAGTTACAGAAACTGAGCATTTCACATGTTACAGTTATTGAGCTATTCAATCTATAGCTTTCAAGTCATTAAAATTTATCACTTAATATAGTCTAAGTTGTGAACACTCTTGTATAAAAACACTAAGAAAAAAAGATATGGTATTTCAAATTTCAAGTTGAACATTCTGAAAGCACTCATACAGAGTAATTATTTTGCTTTATCAACATAATCATGTCACCATTTTATGGACCACCATCATGTCCCATATAGGTGTTTGTTATTGTATATGCTCAGCACAAATAAAACACTGAAATACACAGTCATTTCTTTCCCATGATAACAGTTTTACTAGCCAAAGCAGGCTCTTGAGCAGGTCAAAATTACAAAATATATTCAATAAGCATCCATGTACTGAGCACTATCATCGAAGTTCTGAAAGGTGGGGGACCTGTAGTGAAAACCAGATGACTGTGCAATTAAAGACTGCTGCAATCATGCATGCACAGAGACAGACAGTTCATACAAAGGTACAAGTGCTTGGGTTTTCATCTCCAACACTGGCCATTTCCTGTGCAATTTAAAATGTAACTGTGCACATCCCCTGGATAATCAATGTTCTGGCACCAAAAGAGGGCAATATAGGCCAGATCTATGTAGCTGTGTATCAGAAAATTCAAATCAAATGAAACAGGGCCCCAGGTAACCTAAACCGAGGCCCAGCTTTCACCAGAAGGTTGGCAAAGCGATTTCCAGAGATCCTTTCTAACGCGGACGTTTCTGTTGCTCTCACACCAGCCGGACTCAGGGTCCTGGTTCTGCTTCTCCAGCGTGTCGCTGTGCCCTGACTCCTTACATCAATACAACAAAATAAATCCAGTCTAGTTCCAGGCTGCCACTTTCTTGCACTAAACACATAACCTGAGCAGAAAATGTAATTTTCGCTGCTCTGCTGAAGGCCCCAGGACGGGGCACAGCCCCTCGGCGAGGCGTGCGGAGCTGCGGCCTGGGGCCTTCAGCAGAGCAGCGAAAATTACATTTTCTGCTCAGGTTATGTGTTTAGTGCAAGAAAGTGGCAGCCTGGAACTAGACTGGATTTATTTTGTTGTATTGATGTAAGGAGTCAGGGCACAGCGACACGCTGGAGAAGCAGAACCAGGACCCTGAGTCCGNCGGTGACAGCTTTGTTAAGGCGGGGGACCCGGGGTCCAACCTCTGTAACAGCTTTTCAAACCCCCTTTTTATCCCCTGTTTTAGTGTCTCAGCATCTTAGAGAACAGCACAGAGAAACCCATGGGGACGGCGGGTACCACGGACACTGTGACAAATAATTAAGCTTGTATGAGGGGAATAAACCCCCCAGTTCTCCAGGATTATCCCAACAAAGCGCAGCTCCCCCCAGAGCTGCTCAGAGGACTCACCCCCCCAAGCCGTGCAGGAGCAGCACCACGGCCCGGGAATGGCCCCGGGAACGGCCTGGGAATGGTCCCGGGAATGGCCCCGGGCCGCCCATCCCGGCACCGCTGCCCTGCTGAGCGCCAGGCTTCCCAGGATAAGTTTCCGGCATCTCCGTGCTAGAAAACACATCCAAGAGCACTTGGTGCCAGAATGCTGAGGCAACAGATTTGACCATTTCTGATAGTGATTTGTCAAACTCGCACATCAGTCAGCACTGCTGTTAAAAGGAGTTTTCTGCAGCAGTTCCACCACGAGATTCAGTGATGTAAAGGCACAGGAGGAAGTCCAGCAGCTACAGCAAGCTCCAGTCCAGCCAGTTGGACTCGCAACTGTTCTCAGTTCCAGTTTGCAGAACACTAGAACAGGCTAAAGCAAGGATGGATCCCACAGATTACGCACCCAGGCTCCCTCTGAAGCATGGGAATAAGGCCAGTGCTTTAATTTTCATATGGAGAGGTGACATTGCCTCTCCAGGCAGTGCACAAAGCAGCAGGCTCTACCATTTCAGGACAGTTTAAGAAAGAAGCAGCACAACACACAGTTCCCAGATTTTACCCTACAGGCTCAGAAAAGACTTGATGTTCTAGCAACAAACAACTAATCCAAGTTGACCCTACACTGTTCTGAGGCATCAGATCCATTTTTCTGTGATCAGCTGTTGTACAGGGCTCTATACAGGAATTTTGTGCATGTCCACCTGGAAGTATTTCAGTGTTTTATGTTCATAAACTAAAGTTGGGGGAAACAGCTGTTTCTGATATAAAAATCTTCTACCCTGCTTGCAGAGAAAACTGTGAACACTCCCCATGCAAGAGGCTAAACTGTAAGAGAAAGAAGCTCTGACATAGGCTTTTAAAAGTGTTTATTGATGGTTATTTGATGGAATGATGGTGCAGTAGTGCAAACCACTGTGCAACTGGGAGAGCACACTACCTTTCCAGCTTTCACATTTACTTTATTATACAGGAGACATGGAATAAAGATTAAATACAAAATGGGTCAGTATGCTGCATTCACCTTACTCCGTTGGGCTTTGGACAGATTAGTGTTCCCTCGGGGTGTGTCAGTTCAGAGCTACATTGAAACAGGGAGTGGCTGTGCAGCTTTACTAGCAAGACAGTTAGAACCAGCAATGTTTTTCATTTGCACACATTCTCAGTCTGAAAGACTTCATTCAGCCAGTTTTTGCACTGTTTTATAAAAGAATGGAAAATACCAGATGTTCAGAAACCACACAGTGCTTACCAGTACACCACAAGTGAGCTTCAAGAGTGCTTTTTTGGAGCAAGATTTCAGCTAATACTCATCTTGCTAGCTTGTAAACTTAGATGCCCTCCTTCTCATCTTTGTGTGATTTTCTCCCTAGAAGCTTCTAAAAACAAGGAGCAAGCAGCTAAACTTGGTATTTCTAGTGCTTGAGAGTAGCATTGGGAGAGATTTATTTGTCCAATAATAAACCATCAGCTAAGGAAGTTGCATTGTTAGATTACAAGTCAAAGAACATCCTGTCCTCAAATAATAAGTTTTGGAAAAAACCTACCCCAACCACGCTGAAAAAATTCAACTCTGAGTTACAAGTCTCAATGCTGAACTGACCAGCAGGCGTGGTTCCAGCTATCATCCATGAATACTTTTCCTTGCCTTTCAAATCTGTAACACCTTTCTCTTCAAGAGAATCAAGAACCTCAGCACTTGGAGACTAATAAAACCATGGGGCAGATACTGGAGACTCTAGAAACTGTTGAATTAAGGTGATATGAATTGGTGTTGTGCCCTCTTTGAATGCCATTTTTATTCCAGTCCAACAAAGTTACCTATACATAGAAAATGTTAAGTTGTCCCACTTGTCAAAAACAAGACATCTCCAATTACTGATCACACTTCAGCATACAGTTGGGAGAAGGGAATAATACATTACAGAAAGCAAAACCACAAGATTTTTAGTTACATAAAACAATGTAGTTGGTATATAAACTGATAAATACTGTCTCCATGGTTCACTAATTCCAAATACTAGTTATCTGCACATTAATTGCTAATATCTATTACTAGAAGTAGTTCCAGCTTGTGCTCTCTCAAGGTGGTCAATTCATTTCTGAGACTAGTCAGCCTGTTGGCTCGGAGGGAAAAAAAAAATCTCAGCAGTAAGACTAGGTTCCATGTGAAGATTTCATTTTGATAACTGCCAGAAAAGGAGTCCTAGGATTATACAAGCCACAGCAAGACCAAGAATCAGGATACACATCTTCTTACGGGATTTCTTCTAATAAAAGAAGGAAAAAAAGCCACTGACACCAGGAACAGATGACAAGAGGAAAGAGCAAGTCTACCAAGTAGTGTTAATAACTTTGGCAAACTGGAGCACTTCAGGCCCATACTTTTTCAAGAGAAGTAACCAGTGTAGACTGAACACTTTTATCCATTCCTTAAGCAGCATGATACTGCAGGCAAATATTTTTAGTTTTAGGTCTAAAGAGATGCACTCTTAGTGGTCTAAGAGATACAACTAAGTCAAAATGTGGCAAAATTTTGCTTCCCTTAAGGAAAACAAGAGCTTTAATTCAACTTGACAACACCTACCATATGCTCTTCATCCTCAAGAGACACCACCATGGCTTCAAAGGAAAGTCAAACATTTCTTTTGATTTTCCAGGTAAGACCAGTAAAACAGCTAAGCAGTTCTCAAATACAATCTCTCCTTGGCCACTTGGACTTGGTGTAGAAATACTATTGCATGTCTGCAGTTTAAATTATTTCATACACAGTTACTGTACTTTGATTTTACAGCTTTAATGATGACTTTTATCATCATAGGAAACTACAATTTGTCCATGTTCACCAAGTATTTTTAACTTAGTATCTTAAAATTTGAGGATAGTTAAATATAACCATACCATAAATATAACCACTTCCTTCTCCATACAGAAAACCACATTCAATACATGTACAATAGTTCCCAAACTTAGATTTATAGCATACCTCAAAACTTTCTAATGGAAACCCTGGAGAGAGAGATAATACTACTAAGTGCTGCCAGATAGTATAAGCTACTTCCCCTTCCTTGCAGAAGCACCAGAGTTTTATTGCTTTCTAGTATGCCTCCACTCAACAGCTTGGAGGAGTCCAATGTTTTGGACTTTTAGGGTTTGGAGATTTTTTTTTTTTTTTAGTTTATCTTGTGTGGAAGCCTTAAGTCCCAGCAGTGAAACTCTGTATGGGCCTGACTGAAGTAGAACCCTTGTTCCTTCACAGAACATAAACCTACAGGGACTGTAATGATGGAACCTACAGAAAACATGAAGTATCATACACAAAGGAGATCTAAGCATCAGTGAGAACCACAGCAAAAGATTTAATGGGACATGGAGGACATACTACAGGATAGAAATTCAGCAGTTAGAAAGAAGGGTGCTGCAGACCCTGGTCACCAGAATTTTCCTGAGTTTGGGCAACGACTTTTGAACATCAGTGTCCTGATTGGTATGTTTGCAGTATGCATACAACACCAGAATTTGATCTTGTATAATTTTTCTGCTAACTCCTGAGAATGGCAAAGAGAGCTGAACACTCCAGCTTGCTGAGCACACCTACACGAAGGAACAGACTACATATCCTCTGAAGTAGAAGGGTAATTTCAATACCATTTTTGACTCAAATGATTTATCTATTCCATGCATCACAATTGTGAGTGAGTGCCAGCTTCCACAAGCTGTTTTTAATAGCTTGTTTGGTGTGCTGCAGTCCTCAGTATGTGTCTTGTTATGCCTGCTCCATTACTGCTCAGCTGCACAGTGACAATAATGAAAGCATACAGAATTTACCTGATAATAGGCAGCTCTCTGTAGCTGCTCACTGGCTCTTTCCACATGGACTTCTGCATTTTCCACGTTTGCCTCTATGCTATCTACAAAAAAATAAGAGAACTAATTGTAAAATATGTCAGAGCTTCAGTGTTTAAAAAAAAAATCAGAAATAAAATACTTTTGACACAAAATACTGGAAAATTTAATCCATGTAGACAAAAAAAAAAGTAATTGAACTAAAAATAAACTTCCTGTTATCCAAACACACTTACCAATCATATCTCCTTGGTCATGAATCATCATGGCTAAATCCTTAAATATCTGATTAACATCCAGAATGTCTGCCTAAAGACAACAGTTTGACAAGTTATAACAAACATTGATTACAATTTTTCTAATCCTCATTGCTAATAGCTTTTCTGACCATTGCCAAAGTGGCAGAATAGATACCATCATTCATTGACTGAGGTGACCTGATGCTTCTATTGATGGAACTTGGGACTAACACAAGAGCCTACAACATTCCTGCTATCAGATATCAATTAGCACAGTATGGAATCAAGATGAACATTGTAACATGTTGTTTCTACCATCTCTGAAGGGTCACCAGTCAACACTGAAGGAAAATATAACTAGTCTCCTTCAACAGGAGCAGGGAGATGGATCTTGGCATCAAGGCTCCCTGCCCTTGCAGGGAACTCTGTTTCTTCACCTTCAGATCTCCTCAGCCCATCCAGTCAGTTAGCACTGCACAACCTCTTTGCTTTATCTCCCAACACTGTTAACTGAGCGAGATCTACTGGTCACCTCTAATTGCCTGATTGCTGTTTCTCTTTCTTTAATGAGTTCAAGGTCCTGTTCAGTTATTGTCACATCTTCTTCCTGAGACTGCATTTGATTCCAATCTTCACCACTGGAAAGAGATGGAAAGAAAGTACGACTCTTTCTCTGAGTATAGGCACTTCCACACTCCATTTATAGTCAAGTGCCAGTGAGTTAAAAGTTGAAAAGTTTCCTACAGAAACAACCTCCAGGTTCCTGGCCCTGCAACTGTATACAGAGACAGGACTGATTTGTAACAACAGTTACAAGTTGAACAACTGAAATAAAGGACAGATCAGGAAAAGAGAAGAAACTGGAAAGCAGTTACATGCATAGAATACTCTGTTCTAAGATGTGACAGTTACCAATAGCATCATAGACGAAATCTCGTTTCACTTTTTATTTTTTAATAACAAATACCTGTAGCTTCCTTCCCTCTCACCATCCTTCCCAAACAGAGAAATCAAGGTGAAAGTTTTCAAGAGAGTAGTCTGCAAGCACAACATTATCAGAAGAAAAGAACACCTGACAAGCATCTGAATTAAAAGACTCTCACTTGCCATTTGGCATTTGGAGATAAGAATAGTGTTGTAATATTTTAATTAATTAGTCTAGTGAGAGCTTCAAATATTGTTACAAAACAAATAACTGCATCCCAGTCTACCTCTCTCCTGACGAGCTGGTGCAGAAGTTACACCAGTTGTAGTGAAGGCAGTGGCTATCATACAAGGCCATCTATAGGTTTAGCTCAGAAGGTTCTTCAAGAGCAACACCTCCCTCTTCTCAAAGAGCACAGCAGAATTCCACTGTTACGTATACAACACTAAGTTTCTAAGTTTTAAACTCTCAAATTGCCAAAAGAAATGCAGATAAACTATATGACTAGGTAAGAGGCAACTGACCTCCCCAGCATTTCAGCTCTGAGATGACATTAGGGTTTTCAGGTATTTAAAGCAGAAGTTTCTGACACAAGATCAACTTCAAAAGCAAAGTGGCTGCTGCTACACTCACTAAGACAAGAGCCTTTGCATGAACAGGTGCCTGTCAGGTTCCCCTTGCTTCAGTGACCAGGGCCTTCAAACTTATCACACCATTTGTGTAACTGCTCAGCCTGGGGGTCTAATTCCTGACCCAGTGTGTGGAAGGACTCATGAAGGGGATGCAGCTGATCTGATGAAGTGCAGTTTGCAGCAGGAGAATGTATAGATGAGACAGGTAAGCTAGGTCACTTGGTTTTGAAAGTTAAAGAATTTATAAAGGGGGGGCTAACAGATTCCATCCCATTTTTCTCAAACATACATAGGCTAGAAACCCACACAGTAATCACAGATATTTCTGGATTTCTCTCTACTCACAGTGTAGAGCTGATGTAACATTTTACAAACCTGCCTGCTATGCAGGCACACTGTAACTGCAGCATGGATACTGATGTCTGACAGGTAACAGTAATGTTGTCTTGTTGTTCATGTTCTGGGATTAGTTTGCCAGTGACCAGGACTTCTGAATTTAAGGTAGCCTCATCTACTGCCCTGTAACAGCTCCAGCTGGGCTGCTGGATAACAAATCCATGAAATAAATTTACAGCTCCTTGTGTAAAGAGTGATGGTGATGGAGGTCCTGTCTGGTAATCTTGTGCTCACAGTCCAGAAAACCAGGAGCTCCAACTGCCACATACCAGGACTTTTACAATTCAGGGGCAGTAAGCCCACAGCCTAAATTTTAGGGGGATAATCTACTGCCCCGTGCAGTGACTTATTGTATATTACAGGGACTGTAATAATTGCATTTCAAATCTTTTTGCTTTGCATCCAGCTAGCAGACCCTGGCCCAAGTTACAGTAACATTCTTACCACAAAAGCTTGTTTCACATAGTCAAAACTATACTTCAGAAGTACAAGAAGCTGTTACCTATCAAATGAAACAAGCTGTTCTTCTCTGAACCGTTCATCAGCCTAGAAGAGAGAAATAAGTTCTTAGTTTTGCAGACTACCAGGACCATTCACAAAATCAACAGAAGAATCTTGAAGATAAAAGTGTATTTTGTCCATGCCACTGTCACTTCAACTCTCCAATCAAACTTAGGTTAACGAAGATTAGACTGATATTTATATTTAATTTTTAGATTCAGATTGTCTCTGCAAATCTGAGGCAATAGAGAGATCAAAGCAGATAGTCTGCTTACTCAGATCAGCTGTCCTTGTTTGTCACTTCCTTTCTCAACACTTAGCAAAAAATTTAGAGAATAATCCAAATGGTAAACATGTTCCCTTGTAGAAATTAAGAATGCAGACTTAACACAAAGCCTCAAGGCACAGAGAGAAAAATGCTTCCACTGGCCTTTTTATTATGAATTCTTACAGCCACAGAGCTTTGTCAAAACAAAATAGGGAGATTTGAATGTACACTGGAGTTATTGGCAGGACAGGAGCTATAAGAAAATCAAGAAACCTAGTGTGAGATGTAAGAGAAAATTTAAGGTATGGTTAATTTCAAACTAGCCTCTAACCTTTCACAGTGTAGGGCTGACATTAAGCAAAAACCAGTCTGCAATACTTTGCTAGTAACTATATTTTGACTCTTCATCTCATCCACCACAATGTTTGCAACTACCAGTATTCCTTCCCTCCTCTACTAAGAGTGACAACGAGCACACTAAAGTGAGAGCCTAGCACCTGCAATGTCTGAAGTGACAAAACTAATGCACTGAGGCCCTGACAGCTATGAAGTTGGCAGGCAAGGACAAGATCTCTCAAAAGACTTGTCATTCACAATATTAACACACAATTCCTACAGATACTCACAGAGATACGGGAGCCAGCTCTTGCCCTTGCTACAGTCTCTTTTTCCTTCTCTGACACTCGCCTCTGTACTGCCTGGAAGTTATTCAAGGCTGCAGAGAAATCATTCATTAAACGTTCTTTCTGGAGCCTCTGTTGGCGCTAAGGAATTGAAAATAAAAAAAAAAAAAGAGTTCAGATATTCCCATTTACAGTAACAACTCTAAGAGTCTCAAAAAACCCCATCATCAGCATAACAAGAGTAATGAATGTTGGCATTCAGGTGATCATCTGGTTCCAGCAGTGGAGAGAACAGAGAACCCACCATGCTTCAGTTTGTTGAACCAAATGCTCTGCACCATGTGTGCTGCAGAAGGGCTTTGTGCAGGACCATCTGGCAAAACCAAGTCATAACCATTGCCTTACTGTTTGTTGCTTTATTCAAACATGAGCAAGGTGAGAGAGCTTACCCACCCCCCTCCCAGCTAATAAATCACATGCAAGGGAAACCTTTTTGGTATGATCACATTTCATGCTGACATACACTTTACAATGAGTTCCTGTCCTAAAACACTGCCTGGCATCACCAGGCACTTTGTAAACGAGATTATTTCTGAGTATATTTCTGGAAAAAACAGACTTGCTCTCCCCAGACACTGAGGGCTTCTTATTCTACTGTGAGAAATGTTTCATAACTATTTGCCCTCTGGGAAACATTGTTTTCCCAGTGTCACATGAGCAGACAGTTAAATGTGTTTTCCTACTCCAACAACATTCTCCCCTGNAGGAACCGGGGCCCAGCGGCACCAACGGAACCAACGGAACCAGCGGCACCAGCGGCACCAACGGAACCAACGGAACCGGGGCCCAGCGGCACCAGCGGCACCAGCGGAACCGGGGCCCAGTGGCACCAACGGAACCAGCGGAACCCGGGCCCAGCGGCACCAGAGCCCGGCGGGGGAGGCAGCGCCGGTGACAGCTTTGTTAAGGCGGGGGACCCGGGGTCCAACCTCTGTAACAGCTTTTCAAACCCCCTTTTTATCCCCTGTTTTAGTGTCTCAGCATCTTAGAGAACAGCACAGAGAAACCCATGGGGATGGCGGGTACCACGGACACTGTTACAAATAATTAAGCTTGTATGAGGGGAATAAACCCCCCAGTTCTCCAGGATTATCCCAACAAAGCGCAGCTCCCCCCAGAGCTGCTCAGAGGACTCACCCCCCCAAGCCGTGCAGGAGCAGCACCACGGCCCGGGAATGGCCCCGGGAACGGCCTGGGAATGGTCCCGGGAATGGCCCCGGGCCGCCCATCCCGGCACCGCTGCCCTGCTGAGCGCCAGGCTTCCCAGGATAAGTTTCCGGCATCTCCGTGCTAGAAAACACATCCAAGAGCACTTGGTGCCAGAATGCTGAGGCAACAGATTTGACCATTTCTGATAGTGATTTGTCAAACTCACACATCAGTCAGCACTGCTGTTAAAAGGAGTTTTCTGCAGCAGTTCCACCACGAGATTCAGTGATGTAAAGGCACAGGAGGAAGTCCAGCAGCTACAGCAAGCTCCAGTCCAGCCAGTTGGACTCGCAACTGTTCTCAGTTCCAGTTTGCAGAACACTAGAACAGGCTAAAGCAAGGATGGATCCCACAGATTATGCACCCAGGCTCCCTCTGAAGCATGGGAATAAGGCCAGTGCTTTAATTTTCATATGGAGAGGTGACATTGCCTCTCCAGGCAGTGCACAAAGCAGCAGGCTCTACCATTTCAGGACAGTTTAAGAAAGAAGCAGCACAACACACAGTTCCCAGATTTTACCCTACAGGCTCAGAAAAGACTTGATGTTCTAGCAACAAACAACTAATCCAAGTTGACCCTACACTGTTCTGAGGCATCAGATCCATTTTTCTGTGATCAGCTGTTGTACAGGGCTCTATACAGGAATTTTGTGCATGTCCACCTGGAAGTATTTCAGTGTTTTATGTTCATAATTCTTAAGATAACTAAAGTTGGGGGAAACAGCTGTTTCTGATATAAAAATCTTCTACCCTGCTTGCAGAGAAAACTGTGAACACTCCCCATGCAAGAGGCTAAACTGTAAGAGAAAGAAGCTCTGACATAGGCTTTTAAAAGTGTTTATTGATGGTTATTTGATGGAATGATGGTGCAGTAGTGCAAACCACTGTGCAACTGGGAGAGCACACTACCTTTCCAGCTTTCACATTTACTTTATTATACAGGAGACATGGAATAAAGATTAAATACAAAATGGGTCAGTATGCTGCATTCACCTTACTCCGTTGGGCTTTGGACAGATTAGTGTTCCCTCGGGGTGTGTCAGTTCAGAGCTACATTGAAACAGGGAGTGGCTGTGCAGCTTTACTAGCAAGACAGTTAGAACCAGCAATGTTTTTCATTTGCACACATTCTCAGTCTGAAAGACTTCATTCAGCCAGTTTTTGCACTGTTTTATAAAAGAATGGAAAATACCAGATGTTCAGAAACCACACAGTGCTTACCAGTACACCACAAGTGAGCTTCAAGAGTGCTTTTTTGGAGCAAGATTTCAGCTAATACTCATCTTGCTAGCTTGCAAACTTAGATGCCCTCCTTCTCATCTTTGTGTGATTTTCTCCCTAGAAGCTTCTAAAAACAAGGAGCAAGCAGCTAAACTTGGTATTTCTAGTGCTTGAGAGTAGCATTGGGAGAGATTTATTTGTCCAATAATAAACCATCAGCTGGGGCCTCCATTTCTGATACCAATGGTAATTTAAGCAACGGGTTGGTAAACTCTTTAGAAAACTGGAGTTTCATATCTCTTNAGTGTGAGATGTAAGATAAAATTTAAGGTATGGTTAATTTCAAACTAGCCTCTAACCTTTCACAGTGTAGGGCTGACATTAAGCAAAAACCAGTCTGCAATACTTTGCTAGTAACTATATTTTGACTCTTCATCTCATCCACCACAATGTTTGCAACTACCAGTATTCCTTCCCTCCTCTACTAAGAGTGACAACGAGCACACTAAAGTGAGAGCCTAGCACCTGAAATGTCTGAAGTGACAAAACTAATGCACTGAGGCCCTGACAGCTATGAAGTTGGCAGGCAAGGACAAGATCTCTCAAAAGACTTGTCATTCACAATATTAACACACAATTCCTACAGATACTCACAGAGATACGGGAGCCAGCTCTTGCCCTTGCTACAGTCTCTTTTTCCTTCTCTGACACTCGCCTCTGTACTGCCTGGAAGTTATTCAAGGCTGCAGAGAAATCATTCATTAAACGTTCTTTCTGGAGCCTCTGTTGGCGCTAAGGAATTGAAAATAAAAAAAAAAAAAAGAGTTCAGATATTCCCATTTACAGTAACAACTCTAAGAGTCTCAAAAAACCCCATCATCAGCATAACAAGAGTAATGAATGTTGGCATTCAGGTGATCATCTGGTTCCAGCAGTGGAGAGAACACAGAGCCCACCATGCTTCAGTTTGTTGAACCAAATGCTCTGCACCATGTGTGCTGCAGAAGGGCTTTGTGCAAGAAGGTTCCCTAATGTCAGTTATAGTCATTATGTGACATGACATTAGTTCCCTAATGTCAGTTTTAAGTCTGAAGTAGAGAGGTCTAATTCATTATCACTTTTATTCAAATCACACTGCAGTGATATACCCTAATTAATTACATACCTTCTGGATACCTACAGTGCCTTTACCCTCCACTCCTCTACTTAGCCAACCTGGGATTACTTAACTTTCTCTTGTCCTAATAATACAACCCCTTTAACTTATAAATATAGGAAGAGCCACATGTCCAGAACTAACCCCAACATCAACTGTCCTGGTTTCCTAAGTTGTCTCTCCCAGCCATGCCCCACTGCAACCCTGAAAATATCCTTAGTCCTGATAAGTTTATCTTTTCTCCAGACATGTTAATTTTAATATTCCTTTTCATCCTCATCAACTTATTTAGCCTCCACAGAACATCTCCTTTGAGTGTTGGGTCATCCCAATTATGGAAAACAAAACTGTGAAAAATCTTGTCCCAGGTACACTTGAATGCAATGGCCAATTCTGATGTTTTCCCAACAGCCCCCTCAAGCTGCAGGCTTTCCTTCAAGAGTTTTTCTTCAAGGAGTTTGTATCAATTCAACAGCCATTTCAAGGAAAGAAAGGTTTTACTTTTTTTTTTTTCCTATAAAAAGCCACTACAGCAGCCTTGTAGTACACTGCAGCTTCCATCTGAGCCATCTGGAAGCTAGAACCTTTCTCCCAGAGGAGATTCTCAGCATGAAGATGCCAGCTCCTGCAGAGTGTGACTGGAATGCTGCAATAAGGCTTCACCAGGCTGCAAAAAGTCACAGCTGCATTCAACAAGTCACACACATCAGGGTTTTTGTTGAACAGGCAAAACATGGCCATGCTTACAAATGCCACAAACAAACCTTTAAATACAGAATTCAAACATCTGCTGACCAATACCCACATCCCATTTAACAGTGTCACAAAAGCAGATATAGCAATATTGTGGAAGTGATTCAAAGTGGAACAAGGAAGTTTCAACAGCAGAGAACTGTCCCTTCCCTTTCCCACATGGAGGAGAAACTCAAAGGACCATCTGGCAAAACCAAGTCATAACCATTGCCTTACTGTTTGTTGCTTTATTCAAACATGAGCAAGGTGAGAGCTTACCCACCCCCCTCCCAGCTAATAAATCACATGCAAGGGAAACCTTTTTGGTATGATCACATTTCATGCTGACATACACTTTACAATGAGTTCCTGTCCTAAAACACTGCCTGGCATCACCAGGCACTTTGTAAACAAGATTATTTCTGAGTATATTTCTGGAAAAAACAGACTTGCTCTCCCCAGACACTGAGGGCTTCTTATTCTACTGTGAGAAATGTTTCATAACTATTTGCCCTCTGGGAAACATTGTTTTCCCAGTGTCACATGAGCAGACAGTTAAATGTGTTTTCCTACTCCAACAACATTCTCCCCTGCAAAAGGCTGCTGCATTGAGTGCACCCTCAGCAAGTTTATTGACAGCACCAAGTTGTATGGTGTGGTTGAAATGCTGGAGGGAGGGGAGGCCAGAGAAGCTGTGGATGCTTCATCCCTGGAAGTGTTCAAGGACAGGTTGGATGGGGCTTTGAGTAATCTGATCTAGTGAGAGGTGTCCATGCCCATGAGAGGGGGGTTGAAAATCTCTGAGGTCCAACCATTCCAACCAATGCAAACCATTCCATGACTCTGATTCTCTTCAGCTGTGCCATTTCCAGCTTTGTGAGGCTGTGGCCTAAACTAGTTTGAGAAAAGGAGTGATTTAAATTAGGTCAAGGCAAATTCTGTGTGCTTACCTGTTCAGAAGCAGACAGAGGATGTGGTAGAGACCCCAACTCCTTTAGATATTCATTGGTCTCCTTGGCAAGGCAGTTTGCAGAATGCTGTAGCTGCTGTCTGAAATAAAAGTTCAAAAGAAGTTACACATACTTCTACCTAAGAAGCAGTCTCTGAGCATTTCAGCTTCCAAAATGTGACCAAGTAGTGGTTCTGAGAGCACACATCTTTATGGTGGTTTTTTTCCCCACCCCAATAAAACAGAGATGTACTTTTAGCTTTTAGCATCAACTTGGCTCTGGACTACACACACAAAAAAAAAAAAAAAAAAAAAAAAGCTGGAGCTTGGAGCTATAGTACTTATATGACCACTTAATTCATTGAACATAATTACACTTTTAGGGTTAATTCCTTGTAGTACCAATTAGCAATTAGTAGCTAACTGTTCACTTGACAACTGCCAACTCCGTTGGTTAAATGTATATTTGATAAAAGTACAGAGACTAAGATATATTAAATTCTTACATTTTAATGAAAATTAATGGTCAGAGTGACCCAGCTTCTACTCAGGGAAATACCAGGCTTGAGCCTTTGTATTTTTCAACAACATTGCAATTCAAAGCTATTATTGCAGAGGATCTAGTGCAGCAGCACCTTCATTAGTCCCCCAACAGAAAGACATCAGTTATACTGATGTACAGAGTGATGTCTTCAAGTTCAAAGATTCAGTTTTTTAGAATGAATGCAAGTCCTTTAAAGAGAACAGAACTGCAAGTTTTATTTTGCAGCCATATGCACAAAAACTAATACTGTAAATCAGGGAGATACAAAGAGAAGTAATTTTCACTGGAGATAAGATGCTTCAGTGAACATCACCCATTCAGCCCAAGAGATACACAACAGATTCAGGGTGCATTAGTGTATAAAATGATCTGCAACATGTGAGCTGAATATCCTGTCCATGCATTTTTGTGTTAAAGCTGTATGGCAGCTGACAATTTGTGGAGTGCAACCACTGTTATCTTAAAGAAGAAGGCCAGTTCTACAATGACATTAAATGGGAAGACATTTGTTTTGCCACGAGTGATTAGTTCTTTAATCTACCAGCTAAATACAGACAGTCACCTGATCAGCCCCAACAAACAAATTCCTTTCTCTCTCAAATGAGCTCTGCTCTCATCCTTCACATGTAGTGCATGTAGTTATCACATGTAAGGACCTCATCCAAAAATCAGGGATTATAAAAAAACCAGGGATCGTTTCAAGGTAAAGTCACAAGAAGAGATAACAGAAAATTTCTGCAAATTTTCTTTTATGACTCCAGAAATTATTCTTCTCATAACTTGTTATTTATTCTTTACAAGTTTGCAAAAGATGCAAAAACATACAGATTCCCTCTACAGACTCACTAGGAGTCACTTTGGACTATGCTTGTTTAAATGTCTTCTATACTTTCTTCCATGAGTATATAATTTTTTTGAAATTACATGTGGCATTTTGGCTGCCACATCACATTGCTAATCTTTCTAGTGCCTAAATCTCTTTGTACTACAAGCTACTTTTTCATAACTTGTTGATCTTCCATATGTTTCTCCTTATTTCTCTCATGTCAGGACCAAGTACTTAGTACTGCATTCATTTCTTCTAAACCATGTGAAGCTACTAAGTTGTACTCAGAGGGCTAGCCAAATGCATAGCTGCTGTACTGCAACCATTTGAAAACAAACTATCCTGTTCCTAACCAGGATTATCCAGCAGCTTTGAATGGCTTCTCCAGGGTCCTTAATTCATCCAAGCAAACTACTTAACACAGCCAGATATTGTTGGTTTGTAGAACTGGATTGAATTTCTTGTAAAGCATCTCCTCAGAGTAAATAACCCGGTCTAACAATGCAGACCTAAAAAGCAGTCTTTTTAGATGTAAGCTCTACTACTACTTACAAGTTCTCCAGAAGCTTGCTGGAATCCTGCTTGGTTCCCAGCTGGCTCATCAAATTCTTTATCTGAGAAGCTGAAGATAAAGAGAGCACAAGATGAGTTAGTAAGACAAGTTCTAGTGTATTTTATTCCTTCTTTCCCCAAAGGATTTCTTTCAGTGTTTGAAGCTGGTCAGACAACACTGACAGCTCTGCTTTAAGTGCAAGGTGTATTTTAGACATTCCCATTCAGACATGATCCAGCCTAACAGACAAATGTCAGATAAGAAAGTGATAGTGAGGCATATGTACTCTGAAGACAAGTCAGTGGAGCTAAAAAAGCTTTTTTACTCCTCTCCCTCAGCCCTTTTAGCACAACTAACACAGCTGTTTGTTTCCTGCAGCTTTGCTATGTCTGTATTTTAGGCTATCACTGCTGCAGAACAACTTTACTATGCTGTGTTGCCACTTTTATGTATTCTAAAGTTCCTTGAGTTATTAGTGCTCTGTTAAAAACAAGAGTTGATATCACTTAAAAAAATTTATCTGAATTTTTCAGACATGGTAGCCCAAAACTTTTGCAACACTGGCAACAAATGGTCTTTCAGGAACAGCAAAGAGCAATGTTGTACTTCATACTTAGCTTGCATCCATTTGAAATAATGTAAAGAGAAGAGAGATTTCAGACATCTTTCTCTCCTATCTGCTATGTTTTTCCACTGCTTTCCTTGTGTAGGCACTAGTCACACAACCACACAAAAAATCCCATCAAATTATTACCTTACTTGAAAAGCAAGTACCATCTTCTCTCCCCAGTCTCTATACCTTAGATTTTTTTTTTTTAAATTAGCAAGCTGATCCACTTTATCCTTCAGCTGCACAATTTTAGCACAATGAAAGATGCTGGACACATATCACTACAATATCTGATTTGCTCAAATCAATCATGAAATTGCCTGCTAGCCCACCAAGTGCTGAAAGAGGCAGGACCAAGGATAATCAACTTAACACAGTCCTACAGGCAGCTGAATCAAGCTGACATCCCCTATGAGTTCAACAACAGCTTCTTCCAATTCAGTGACACACTACTGGTGTAGGATCTGCTTCCAGCCCAGAACAAGCCACTTCAGCTGATTAAATGTGTTGTTGAAGGAACATCAAGTTCCTGCAAAAGGCACTTCTTTTACAGTGATGTCCCATGGCTCATAACAGTGGCACCTCTCAGCTAAGGCTGCAATATGATTTAATCAGTAATTAGGCAAGTCTTGTAGCTTTTACATCCAGGGAGAGTATTCTTGCTGTGAATTCTAGGCTTCTATGAGCTCACATAGCAAGAGGTTGGTTAACAACTCCTTATACACCAAGCTGAACATGGCTTCTAGCAAGCAAGACTACAAGTATGTCACAGCTGTCAGCCACAGGAAAGTCAGAAAGGTTCACAGCCAAGTTAAACTGACAAATGGCTCTATAAAAATTGACTTTACTCTGTGTGTGGACATGAGAGACTTTGCAAATGGCATTTGTGCTATCATGTCTACTCTGTGATGTATTTTTTCTTTCCATTGGGGGAGATTCTTGCACAAGCCCCATTTCCACACCAGGCCATTGCTTCTTGTGTTGGTCTCAGCCAGGCTCAGCAGTTCACTATCCTCAGTGGTTTGCTGTGCTGCTGATTTCAGCCAGCAGCAATGCTGATTTCAGCCAGCAGCAATGCATGGAGTCTACACAAATTGAAAGCAAAGTGTCTGGGAGACCAAAGGAAGGGACTGGAGCTCTTTATACTTTGGATAGGGGCACACACATCAATGTAGAGAGAGCTCCCTCCATCAGCAGCTTTAGTCTCCAAGCCCTTTCAATTTCAGATTTCAGATTTCACTGTCTGACTGTTTTACACTTAAGATTACTGAAACCATTTCAATCTCTGCTCTAGATGCTTAGGTAATGTAACAGTCTCACAAGCAGCAGTTTTGCCAGCTCAGGTCACTACTTTTCAGCACATTTTGTGTGAAATGCTAATTCTACAGAGTTTCCCCAAAGGAGTGGATAATAGTCAGCTGTGTCCACTGTTTGCTTGCTGTTTTCTGTCCAGGGAATGAAAGGAGAAATGAGGACAGTCTTAAGGCTTCAATTTCTCTTCCCCTTGAATGGAAAGCTTTAATAAAATGTGCAATAAAGTTAATTACTGTAATGTTAAGTGAGTTGTTCTTTGTGCTCCCACCCACCTTGATAAAAACTGTAAGGCTATTTGTTTCATGGGAGATAGGCACTGCAATAGGAGGGCTGCTGGTCACGGGACAGTGGAAGCTTGTCCTATGGGAAAGAGAAGCTGAACTGCTTAGAAGGGGAGGCTCAGAGGGAGATGTTCCGTGTAAGGAAAAGAAATACAGAGTGAAAAAAAAAATAAAAAAGAAAAAACCCTGACAACGCATTATCTGCTGAACTTAGAAGCAATTCAACTAGCAGCCATGCCTATGCCAAGAGTAAACGAACATAACTGAGCAAAAGCAAAGCAGTCTCAGCAATAATAACAGCTTTGTATGATGCAACTGGGGAAGTCACCAACTTTCAGAGGAAACAACACATTCAGCTGGCCTTGCCTCTACAAAATTGCATGGGTACTTGGACAGTTAATGCCTTCTTTGGCAGTCAATATTCTTAAGAAGGGGTTTTATCACAGACTCTGTAGAAGTGACTCATTCATCAAGCAGCATTTCAGCAATCAATTCTAGGATTTCAATGATTAGCTTACAGTAACTTTCTCTAATGACAATCATATGACCAAGAAACTGCAACGCCATCTGCATCAGGGCAACCTGTTCACTTCCCTGTAGAACTTTGCCATCAGCCTTCAGAATTTCCTTCAACAGCAGCTTCCTCCAGACGCCCCATGGCAGGCAGGGAGACAACCTTTGCCCCCCTGCTTCTACCTAAGCACCTCATCCAAGGCACCTACAGGGGAAGCAGAAGCTGGTCTCTTGCCAGGGAGGACACGGAGTTTCAGCTGCGCTGGGGAACAGCACAGCTTGGTAAAAATGACGTAAACACTGCAGCAAAAGCGGCAGGAGCGCGTATTTCGCCCCGCCAGCGGCAGCACACACATTGCTAATGACAGGGCACAGGGGAGGAAGCTCAGCGGCCTCCCCGGCCCCAGGGAAGCGAGGCCCCCCCCGCCGAGACGGCTCCGGTGCTGCCGACCGGGCCAGCCCCGCCTCGGCCCCGCCCCTGCCTAGGCTCTTCCAGCCGGGGGACCCCGAGGAGAACACCCCCCATACCTCCCCCCCNACATCCAACAAGCACTTAAGGTTTTTCTCTTTCTCTTTTTTACTTTCTCTTTTCAACCTACGTTTAACTGAAAACTAGACAATAAAACTGACATTTAGAATTTGAATTTTTTTTTCTTTCTTTCTATTTTTTTACCCCCAGTTGTCTCAGATTACTGAGATTACTGGTTAGCTAAAAGTTAGTTCCATAAATTGAAGGTCTCTTCTGAACACTTGAAAATTTTTATTCCCAACGGCAATTTCTGCTCATCTACCTCCCTCTGCTGTTACCCACTGGAAATGGTCTCGAACCAGTTTGCCACCTGCAACCAGGTTTGGAAAGGCGGGAGAATCTTAAGGATTTTTTTAAAAGTGTGGTATTTTCTGTATCCTAGCAGCTAGGCTGAGGAAGGAGTCACATACGTATCACATTCAGTGGGAAAGGCAGAGTGGAGGCATCCTGTCTGGAAGCAGCTCTGGAGTAGCTGCAGCACTCTCTGTGCCTGCAGGGATGTGGCAGAGGACGTGAGGAAGGGATGGATTACCCTGGATTATCACAGGAGAAGAGGGTTGGTTGAGAATGGTGGAAGAAATACTCCTGGGAGTGCAGCCATTGCTTCCACTGCGTGGCTGTCGAGTTTCTCTTACTCCCTCTCCCCGGGTGCAGATTGGGAGCTTCTCCCTTTGCTGTTAAACATCCATCCCGTACCTGGGAGTGGGACTGCTGAGGAAAGTGTGGCTCCTGTGGCCCCCATGGCCCCCATGGCCAACCTATGGCCCCTATGGCCCCTATGGCTCCTGTGGCTCCTGTGGCCCCCATGGCTCCTGTGGCCCCCGTGGCCCCTATGGCTCCTGTGGCCCCTATGGCTGTGTTCATAGAATCATGGAATGATAGAATTAGCCGGGTTGGAAGGGACCTCAGAGATCATCAAGTCCAACCCTTGACCCACCGCTGCGGTTCCCAGCCCATGGCACTGAGTGCCACATCCAGTCTTTCTTTAAATGTCTCCAGGGACGGAGAATCTACCACCTCACCGGGCAGCCCATTCCAATGCCTCATCACCCTCTCCTAAAGAAATTCTTTCTAATATCTAACCTAAACCTCCCCTGGCACAACTTAAGACTGTGTCCTCTTGTCTTGCTGGTAGTTGCCTGGGAAAAGAGACCATCCCCCCCCTGGCTCCAACCTCCTTTCAGGGAGTTGTAGAGAGTGATGAGGTCTCCCCTGAGCCTCCTCTTCTCCAGGCTGAACAGCCCCAGCTCCCTCAGCCTCTCCTCATAGGATCTGTGCTCCAGTCCCTTCACCAGCCTGGTTGCCCTCCTTTGGACCTGCTCCAGCACCTCAATCTCCTTCCTGACCTGAGGGGCCCAGAACTGGACACAGGACTCGAGGTGTGGCCTCACCAGGGCTGAGTCCAGGGGCAGAATCACCTCCTTGGACCTGCTGGCCACGCTGTTCCTGATCCAGGCCAGGATGTAAGCAAGGTGTGTTGCCAGGCCCGTTAGCTGCAGGGCTTCAGAGCATTTAAATGTTTGTCTCTAATCTGGGGATTTGGCAGTTGGATCAGCAGTGGATCAGCTGGAGATGTGTGTGTGCAGGCAGTGATGCAGTTATCCAGGTGATGGTGAAAGGGCAAGGCACTGTGTGTTCTGGGTGTTGGAATTCTTTCTGTGGAGACCACTCAGCAGCCGGACGGAGTTCTTGGGCATCTGTGCAAGGTTCAGAGTGCCACTGTCCCCAGGTCTTCATTTTGGGAGGACACACACAACCACACCCTTCAGTATCTTTTCTGTTTTATGCCAACAGTGGGGTTAAACTTCAATATCCCAAAACTTGTAACACAAAAGAGGGCATTTGCAAACTAACTTAAGCCAACAAACACTGAACTTGCAATGAACAGAACATCCAACAAGCACTTAAGGTTTTTCTCTTTCTCTTTTTTACTTTCTCTTTTCAACCTACGTTTAACTGAAAACTAGACAATAAAACTGACATTTAGAATTTGAATTTTTTTTTCTTTCTTTCTATTTTTTTACCCCCAGTTGTCTCAGATTACTGAGATTACTGGTTAGCTAAAAGTTAGTTCCATAAATTGAAGGTCTCTTCTGAACACTTGAAAATTTTTATTCCCAACGGCAATTTCTGCTCATCTACCTCCCTCTGCTGTTACCCACTGGAAATGGTCTCGAACCAGTTTGCCACCTGCAACCAGGTTTGGAAAGGCGGGAGAATCTTAAGGATTTTTTTAAAAGTGTGGTATTTTCTGTATCCTAGCAGCTAGGCTGAGGAAGGAGTCACATACGTATCACATTCAGTGGGAAAGGCAGAGTGGAGGCATCCTGTCTGGAAGCAGCTCTGGAGTAGCTGCAGCACTCTCTGTGCCTGCAGGGATGTGGCAGAGGACGTGAGGAAGGGATGGATTACCCTGGATTATCACAGGAGAAGAGGGTTGGTTGAGAATGGTGGAAGAAATACTCCTGGGAGTGCAGCCATTGCTTCCACTGCGTGGCTGTCGAGTTTCTCTTACTCCCTCTCCCCGGGTGCAGATTGGGAGCTTCTCCCTTTGCTGTTAAACATCCATCCCGTACCTGGGAGTGGGACTGCTGAGGAAAGTGTGGCTCCTGAAAGGGTGTTCACAGTTCCCCCAGTGCCAGGGAAGGAGCAGGCAGGGACAGGGGGCAGCAGGCATGGACTGTCTGTGGGTTTATGGCTGGTGGTGCAGGATGAGGCACTGAACCCCCCAGCCCCAAGCTGCAGGGTTTCACCCTGTGTCAAGGGGTGTCAACAGCCCCAGCCCCTGGCAGCTCCTGACCACCCTGGAGCTGAGGGTGAGCATGGGGACACACAGACCTGAAGCCAGAGTGTTGGCAATAGGAAACAAACCCTGTCTGACACCCAGATACAGCACAGCCCTGTGTGGGCTACAGGGATCCGTTGGGACCTCATTTGGGCAGGTTGCAGAAACCCTATGAAACAGTAAAAAAAAAAAAATTAAAACTCTCCTGTGAGTCTCCTAAGCATGCTGGCAAGGGTTGGTAGCAAAGTCCTGAGGAGACCCGAGGCATTAAATGGAAAAAGTACTTCTGAAAGCAAAGGCAGCTCTATTTCCATGTTGAACAGCCACAGTTCCAAGTTCATGCCCTGAAATATCCCTGTGAGCCTTTTACCAGCAGGATTGCACAGAAATACCTCCCCCTTTCTTCAATGCAGTCTCTATATTCTTATGTGTGTGGATGGGTGATAAATGAGCAAGTGACACATCTGTAGGAAAAAAAAGTGATGCCCTGGAAAAATCTCTTATGAACCCAGCCCCAGGAGTTCCCATGGCCCTGGCACCCACCTGCACTGGGAGCTGCATCCACCCAGCAGGACCCCCCAGTGATCAGAATGAACCTCTTGCACACATTAATTCACAAAAATTATTTTTCTGACCAGAGCAGAGAACGCATTCAATAACCTGCTGCAACTGGTGATGAGAAAAAGGCAGATGGGGGCTGGCAATGTGAGCTCAGTGGGGAGCATCACTGCTCACTGGGGTGAGTGGCTGTGGCACCATGGTTGCTGCTGCTGGAGTAAGGAGCTTGAAGTGAGGGCAACCCTGAAACAGGGGAGTTCAGAGCACTGGCAGCCCTGTGGGAAGGATGGAGGACTGGGCCCTGCTTTCCCACCATCTCAGATTTACTTGGGCTCTGGGACATGGCACTGGAGCAGCCAGGCTCTGGGCAAGAAAGAGTGGCTGAGATCTGTCAGTCTGGGAGTGGCTCTTCACAGGCAGACAGTAAATAATTTTAATTTGGAAGAGATGAGTGGGCTGAGCAGCTATTTCTACCCATGTAGGGGCTGCAAAAATTAAAATTAAAATGAAAGCTAAAAGTAACCATTAGAGACCACCTATTAAGTCTTTTATCATCTGTTGTAGATCATAGTCTTCACCTGAATACTCTCTATTGATCCCAAAGACTGCAGTGAGGCTAAACATTTCAAACTTGTAATACCCATCTACCAGCAGAAACAGACCAGCAGGACCACTGGATCAGGTGGGATCTGCCAAAATTATTCCCCCCCAAGTTAACATGGGAAAACATGTGCTTCAGATGAGTTGGAAAGCCCTCAGCCTGGGGAGCAGATTCCTCCTGAGGTTTGTGCTTGATTGAAGACATTGGTCAGGGCCAGCCAAGACTCCCCATCACAGGTGGAAGCAGGGTCCACCATCTCCAGGTGGGATGGGTGTGCAATCATTTGCAGGAAGGAAAACCCAGAGAGGCACAACAAGTCTTTCTGCAGATAAAAAGGGAGGATCAGGATGCGATACTTAAATCAAAAATGTGACTCAAAGCACTGCTCATGGGCTCATGCCTGGTTTTCATGGGCCTGGTCAAGCCACCCTAGGCACTGGCAGCTCTTCATCACCCCCATTCCTATTCCCAGCCCATCTACCTCATTGCAGCATCCAGCTGCTGCTCTGTGAGAGGGGCAAAGATCTTTCATCTTCCTGTGAAGATGCAGAACTCCTTGACTCCAGGTCAGAAGGCCATTTTCCAGCCTTCAAAAGACTTCTGTAGCTTTTCTTCCAAACCTTTTTTGTGCTCCTACAGGCTTCACAAGAGGCTGACAGCAGAGCTGCTGCTGTGTTCCTGTAATAGCTATTCCAATGCTGTGTGAAAGATCTAGGTCACTCCTGACTTGTTGCTATTCCCCTTTTATACACCCAGTGCCAGGCAGATGCACAGAATAACTCTGAAGCTGCCCTGAATGACACTTTATCAAACTGAGTCTCTCACCCTAGGTGTTTTCTTGGCTCTCAGGTGTGTTTTTGTGGACGGCCCTTCACAGTGGCTGGACTGGGACTGTTCAATGATTCTGATGGTTTTGCAGCAGTAACCTGTCCTGCTCAGTCCTTTTGTCACATGCACACATCACTGTAGATGTTGATTGTCATTGACATCTTTAATAAAATGGCTCCATAGCTCCATGTTTCTTATTTCTAGTCCCAGCAGGAACAGCATCTCTTCACCTCAAGCTGCCGGTGTTGGCAGGGGGCCTTGTCATGAAGCCAGAGACAGCTTATGCAGCCTGTTAACCCTCACTCACATGCTGTTTCAGAGCATTTTGTGATTTCTCTGGTGGTACTGGTTCCACACTGACTCATATTCAGTCTGGTGACAATGTGGTGCTGCCAAGGTGCCTGCTTAAAACTGCTCCATCATGGCTTGGTCCAGCATGGGTCTTTTCACCAGTGCAAATGTCTCACAGCAAAGATGAAGAGCTTGTCCAGTAAAACTTACTTTCTGTGGCAAAAGCCATTAAATACGTTTTTCAGCCAGCACTTACCTGTAGAAACTCAATTATCCTTCCCACCATTTGATCTGGCTTTGTGGTTTCCTTTCTCAAACTATCATGACAATTCTCCAGTCACCCAGTCCTTTGGGATTTTCCAGGTTTTCAAGACTTTCTAAATCTCACCATTCATAACTTAGGCAGCTTCCCAGCTGATTTCCCTGGACTCCAGGGTTTAGGCATCCTGGAGTGTCCTCTTGAAAATACATAATGTTACTGAGCTTGCACCCTGCTCAGTGCAAAAGAACAGATTTTCTGAGGACACCCACCCAAGATGGGCCAGTACTTAGGTGAACTCACAGCAGATTCACCAAGAAATCTTTCCAAAAAGATGCATACGACCCTCAGTCACTGTGGACTGTACATTCAACTGATTATGATTTCTTTAAATTAGAGTAAAATAAGTAATAATTTGTTGCATTTTAAAGGGGTATTCTATTCTGCAGGGAGCAGAGAGGTGCCATGCTCACCGGGGAGGTGATCCCCACCAGCATTCTCTGAGTCTGTTGCTCTGAAGGATCTGCAAGATGCTGGACAGATTTTGGGGGGGAAAGAATTTGGTCCGTAAAATTGAACAGAGATGGGGACTTCCTGGAGATACTGAGGTTGGTCACAACATTGAGAGGAGAGCAACAGCTGGAATCCTGTTTCACTGGAAAAGCAGGGGAAAGTAATATATTTTTGATCTCAAGTTGATCTGTGTGTGACAAAGAGCAATAAAAGGCAACAAATAGTGTGACATATAAATAATAACATCTCACATTGATACAAGTTCATTGAATTCAAGATGACCCTGGATCTAAGCCATCCCAGAAGTACAATGGATGGTCTAAGAAAAGATAAAGCAAGCAGAATCAATAATCTGAGATGTTTCCTCATTCCAATAGTTTGTTGTGATTCCAAAAAGAAACGTATGCCAAAAAGAAATATATTTAGCTTGAAAGTTTCTACAATAATTTGAAAAGCAGGGCAAGTGTGTGCTAGGTAAAATGGCAAAAAGGAAAGAAGTGCATCAGGAGAACTGGACATGAGAACTTTCCCTACTAAATTAAATACCTAAACCAATCAGTTTCAAAGTTCAGAGGGGTGGGAAATGTCCTTTTTTAAAAAACTTTTTTACTTTTTGTGTGCAAGAGGAAAGCTCTAACCCACTCAGTGTTAGCCCTGCATGTCAGGAATGGGAAAGCAGAACCTACAGACATGATTTATATTCTCCCACATCCAACCACATCTGTGAGCATAGGGATGCATCCCTCCTTTCTCTTGGCAGGAGTGCAAGCAAAGACACAGTGAAGCAGCAATCTCCTGTGCCCTTCTTCCCAACATCTGGATCAAAGAGGACTCTTAAATCATGAATCCTTATGGGAGGATGAGAGGTCAGCTTGGATTAAGATGTGCAGTAATTTGTGAAGGGTATGAATAGAGGAAACAAACTATAAAGGGAAGTATTAATGGCTGTCAGGATTAAAGCACAACAGTTGGGAAAGGGTTAAAATCAAAAGGTTTAAAATAAGCTGGGAACAAAGGAAATGCAAACACATATAAGTCTAATAATAGACACAGGGAATTTATTAATAGTGCTATCAAAGCAAGGGTTCTGTAACTTTCTAAGTTCTGTTTTTGCAGATAAAATGGATCATTTTTCTTGTAATATATAAGGCAGATGAGGCATTTGCAATATTGCTGTGAGCCAAGAAATTTAAACTCAAAATAAACTTATGTTTTACACATAGGCCTGGGTAATTCAAACAGAAGCATTTGTGCAGATGGAGATATATAGCAGGCTTTTGAAATACCAGAGAGCTGCTGCTATTGAGAAATCAGATGAAATCAAATCATTGTGGACTGGCTAGCTTGATATCAGAATAACAGGAAGATGATATATATGTAGCTGAGCTTGGCTGGGAGCTAAGCAGCAAAGATGGGTGGATGGGATGTGCAATTATGCTGAGGAAAGTGGCAGCTCTGGGAGGAAGTTAGGGATGAGCAAAGCAGAACTGAACTGCAGAAGTGAGTCTTAAAGAGAGTGGGGTTTTTGCCTCAGTTTGGGTGCCTATAACTACAGAGGAGTGGGGTATGAACAGGGACTGGGGAACCTGAATATGGCACAGTGACACCTTGGCATTTTGCACCCAGGCTTAGTGAGGGCAGTGGATGTGGACAGAAACAGTTGAACAGAGCCTTCAGAAATACAAGAAGGAGAAATGTGTTATAATGAGAAATGTGTTATAATGAGAAAATTCTTTTGCCTCACATTGAAAAGGGAGGGGAGTTGCATGGGTTTGCAGTGGGCAGGCTTCCTGTAGAGGATCCCTGTGCAGTCTGGCAGGGAAAGGCAGAGATGAAGCCATTTCCCACTACTGAAAGAGCTTGCTTGTGTTAACAAAGATGATTTTCCAGCCCATTAAATAATCAGAACAAAAACATACCCTTTTGGGAAGACATACCCCAGGTACACTCCACAGCTGATCTCAAAGTGAGACTGCCCTGGGAAAGGGAATGTATGGGAGGTCCTGCAGGGTGATCTGCTGCTCATGGGGGGTTTAAATTCTGTAAAAAAAACTTTCCTCCTGCCCTTCCAAGGCATGAAGAGGATATTCCTACCTCTCATTTCCAAGGGAGATGTCAGGTCAAACAGTGTATTGATGAGAAGCCCAAGGTTATTGTGTGCATGTCTTCCTTCAGATCACCCTCCTCTCTATCCATCCCTGTGCACTCTTAGTCAGCTTTTTATTAAATATCAGATTAAGGTTAGATGTTAGACACTGGCCAGGAGATGGTCCAAACCAGGCTTCAAGTGTGCTTGGGCTTTTTTGGCAGCACTTCATAATAAATGTCAGACCATTTCTGCAGCTCACTTCCATTGTAATATTAATAAACTGAGTTCCTGTGGTGCTCATATGGATGTCATATGTAAATTCTGCTGAACACAGATGCTGCTAACTCCAAATGATAGTCAGTGGAGGAATTTGTCCTGTCTCCTTCATGCAGCTTTTCCCTCTTGCACATTTATTTCATTCATTAAATATTCCTGTGGAAGTGAGAAAGTACCAGAGTTAATGAAACCCCTGAGGAGTGTTGATAATATTTCTGATATTACAGAGAAGGTGCTGGGATGCCACATTGATGGCCCTGATACAGCAGGAAACATGCCTCTGTGTCCTACCATAACCAAGTCCTCCACATACTAAAACAAAAGCCCTCACCAGATTTTCCAAGAGCCCATCCCCTCAGTATGAATATCTTAGGGACAAGAGGTTTTCCAGGACAGTTCTTGTCTCCAGCAGTGGTCAGTACTGCTGTTCAGAAATGGACGTGAGAAACCTCCTAACAGCAGATCTGGAGCAGCTCCCTCTCAAAAATTTTTCTCCCTGTATCTTAAAAATCCTAAAATCCTACCCTATTTGATGAAATGTATATCTTTACTTATAATTTTCCTTGGAGAGACACAGACAAATGCAGGTTGTATTTTGCTTGGAGAGCACTGATCTCTCTCTCTTTTTTTTTTTTTTTTTCTCGAGATGTATTGTACAATAATACACACCAAGCATTGTACAATAGTTGATGGATCCCAGAAGTTAGCTAATGGCCAGGCAGGAGCTAGTTTGGCCTTGGGCAGGATCTTATGCCTTGAATACGCTGGACTGCATCTAGTGTCTGAACCAGGACAGCATTAATGCCATATTGTGGTGTAGGAGACCAACCATCCATTTCAGTTCCCTGGGAATCCTCCTGCAGCCTCCAAAAATCCTCCAAGACAAGAGATGGCATTAACTTCCCTGAGGAAAAGGGAAGAGTACAGTTTAGGGCTGAGATGGTTTCAGACATTCCTACAAGTTGCCCATGGGCAGTGGGCAGTGGTTCCCTTCTCATTGCACCACCAGACCCCTCGCTCACCATGTGCCCCTGTTCAGAATCACCACGGGTTCCTGGCCAGGACATGCCACAGATTTGGCAGCAGACAGTAAACAGGTTAATCACTGTTTTACCTTCCCTCAATCACACATCACAAAGCTACAAGCGGGAAGCCCTGCATTTGGTATCACTTTCTCAAGCACAACCTTTTCAAACTCAGCCAGACCCTGTCTGCCCCAGGTCTCTGATCTTTTGCTTCAGTTTTTACCTAAATACACATTTCCATGTAATCCCCCTGAACAAAGAAGCATTCAGCAAAAGACTCAGATGTTGGCCATGTCACTACATGCACTTTGGAAAGCAATGAGGTGCTTTCTCCCTGAGAAGGCTTGTCACTTGTGTCTGTGAGTCACTCCAAAGTGATGTCTTTGTTGTCTCAGTGAAATATTTGGGTCATGAGAGGTCACTGTTACCCAGCAGAGATCCTTTAAATCCATTGACCATTCACACAAGCAGCTTTGAAGATAAGAAATGGATCTCCAGACCTCAATACAGATTTTTTTTTTTTTCTGTTATCATTATTATTTTTCCAGGCAATTCAGCAAGTAGAGAGAGAGGACATGATCTCATGCTCTGTATCCAGCTACAGCATGACCTGGTTGCTGTTTAAGATGAATGACATTCTTCTTTATTTGCAATACCTTGCAGTGGAAGTTGTCTTTAGCATTGCAAACCAGAAGCCAGAATATTTGTATAGAGCAAGTATTACCCTAGTTCTGGGAACACCTTGTCCTGACAGTCAAGGATGAGGAGTGGCTATACAGGACAGTGTGGGGGGCTTGGGGCGGACAGATGGTGGGCTCTGCTATGGGTAGATATGTTGGTGGAGTTGGTGGCTGTGTTGGTGCATGGGGCTGGGAGGGATATGGGAAAGGACAACACTGGTGTGTGGGGGGGTGTGAGTGCAAGGGTGGCCCTTGCAGTAGCCGTGTGTCCCTCTAGCTAATGGATGTTTACCTGATGTTTTCAGGGTACTGGTGTAGGCTCTGGTGGCTCTGCAGGACAGAGGTCCACAGGCAGGTCCAGCTCTGGTTAGGGGAGGCAACCAAGGTTCACAGATGCTCATGGGGCCTTCACGGGGGTGTTCTGTGGATGCAACTGGGGGTGGGTGCCATGAGAGTAATGAGCTACAAACGGTGTGACTCAAGAGGGTTTTGGAAGTACCTCTGTGGTACTTCTAGCTGGAAGGGTGCGGCAGGGCTGTGTGCAGGGTGAGGTCCTGCTCGCAGAGGGAGAAAACCCGAGGCTCTTTGTCCAGCCCTGGACATCTACAGTGGTGCCCGGGGCAGACATGGGACTGTCCCCAGGTGGGGACCCGCACATGGGTGGCACCCAAAGCGTCCCTGGTCAGCACTGCGGGGTCCATCCCCGCGTTGGGGCTCACGGGCTGCCTCATTCCCAGCGTGGGGTGCGGAGGGGCTCTGCCCCTGTGTGAGGACAGGCGGGACACGGCGTGGGGCTGCCCGCAGCGCTCAGCGACACTCGGAGCGGCCGAGCCGGCCCGACCCGGGTCCAGCCGAGC
>JAAWXA010000045.1:610271-628485 GCA_038090715.1 Florisuga fusca
GGACGGCGCGCAGCAGCCCTTCCAGCAGCACCGGGCCACGGTGACCGCGTTCATCCGAAGGCCTCGGATCGGTTCTGCGGACCGCCCCAGCCTGCGCTCCGCCCCGGCGCTGGTTATTGACTGCCGGACACTCCCGGCATGAAAAGGGAAGCGGCAGGGAGCTGCCGGGGCGGTGTGCAGGTGGCGGTGGCCTCTGCCTGCGGTTTGTGCCGCGGTAAGCACGGGGGTTTCGGAGCGGCTGCCAGGTCCCTGCTGCTCGAGGTTTCAGGGGTGGTCCCCGGGGACCGGACGGGGAAATCCCGTAACCACCGTCCCTGGGGAAACACTTCCCTGCTTGAGTGGAGCGCTTGAACGGAGCTGGGAGTCAGACAAGATTTGGGTTTGTAGTGTGCAGTAAGATGTTTAAAAATAAACACATTGTCAGGCGAGCTCCTGCCGCACGTCGTTCGGGTTTCATCCGTCGGCTCTTTGAAGCTCTCATGTAGAACTGTGGCAGCAGTTTAGAGTTTTGACAACTGCGGTAGAAACTGCGAAGATGAGGAGGCAGCCTGAGTTTCAGATGCACCGAGTGACTTGGCTTACTTCAGCCTTGGGATGTTTTCGGTTCAGCAGCTGAATACTCAGCTGGTTGTTTTCATGGGTAGAGTCAGGATGTGGAGACCCAGCTCCAGAGTACTCAGCTTTGATTTTTTTTTTTTCTGTTTCGGTTTACTGTTGTTGTTTATAGTAAACACTGTGCAATGAGTGGCTGAGAACAGCCATGTGGTAGCTCCTCTTCAGCAGCCAGTAATATTGGGGAAAAATATTCTCCCACCTTGGTTGGATTGCCTGAGTGACAGCGTGCAGCAGGGTTGGACCAAGGATGCTGGTGGAGGAGCAGCCGCCTCTCCTCCTCCTCTGCTTCCTCTTGCCTTCCCCTCACATTTCTGGCCAGGCTGGTGTCACTTATGCTCTTGCTGGAAATACTTGAATAGGGAATGGTGGATTCGTATCTCCCTTGCACATTGTAGCAAGCACTGGCTTGTGGGTTGGCACTAAGGTCAGGAGGAAAACTTGGCTGCTGGGGGGCTCAGCGGAGGACAAGCTGCTGTGGGCTGCAGCCCTGCAGGCCTCTGCTGTTTGGTTGGGTAGTTCAGGATCTGTCCAGTAGATGGTATGAAAATGCAGACAGAAAGAGGGGAGTCCAGAAAACGGGCAAGAGGGAAATACAGGTATTTCTGAGCTATTGAAAATATTTATTCTGTTCAAGGCTAAAATGTGTTTTATTTGAGAGAGGTACATTGATCCTCAGTCCTTCGATTTCATTATTTACATACTAGGAAATGATAAATCTACATCTTGATGGTCTGCTTTTTATTCAAACATTTGGTATTAAATAAATCAAGTAATTAGATAGTTAAAAGGAAGCATATTCAGCATTTAACACAAGAGCATGAGTAGCATTCCCCTGCAAAGTGTGAGCCTGTGCCCTCTGACTTTCCTGTGTCTAAAATTTTAATAATGTCCAACTCTTGAGTCAATCCTCTGGAAACTTGATGAATTTGGCAGCCCAGTTAAATGTCTTTAAGTGAAAGATGATGTTGTTCATCAAGTAGCTGTGTTTCAGAATGTGAGCAGTCTGGGGGCTGTGTCCTTCCTGTACATTTAATTTAAAGGAATGTGAAACTTCAGTCTCAGACACAGCAGTCTAGAGAGGACCTCCAGAGATGTCTTGTTTCTCAACCCAGGGGGTAAGGTCAGGTACACATTTAGACCCTTCCTGAGTAATGTTTCTTCTTTTAAGACTCTTCCTGCTGACAATTTCACATCCTGTGCAGATGAGGTAAGCCAACACTTAAGCCTTCTCACCATTAGAGACAACTCCACTCCCTACTTCTCTGCAGCTAAATTTTAGGTATTTGAAGATTTTAGTTTTTTTTTCCAAAGCTGAATAAGCTCTTTTTCTATGCCCTTTTCTCATGGGCTTGTCTGCACAGCTGAGCTCTGCCTCTTTCTGGACGTGTTCCACGGTTTCCTGTGGTCAGGCTGGGCTTGGTAGGACTGTGTTAGTTGAGCTTCTATGGAGCAGTAGTAATGAGTGGGCCCAAATGACCCCATTTTGGATGTGTCTAAGTACTGTTACATGAAAAAGACTGCAGATCAGATGTTACTTGTACATTGAACTGTGGATTTGTGGCAAAGGACTTGGCATGCACGATGAACTCCTATTTGTAAAACCTGGAGTAGTGTGCTAGCTGCGTGGGCTTGGAGCTGGTGTAAGTTAAAGCTTGGCATGTTTGGGTCTCCTGAAGCCATAATTTTTGCATCTAGGCCTCTGGTTTTTTTTCCTTTTTCTTGGCTGTAACTGAAAATCACTTTGTGATGAGGCAAGCAGAGTTGTTTGAATCGTTTACTTGTCCACTTATGCTTGAAAAGTTGAGTAACAAGATGGCCAGGAGGGGTCCATGAGAAATGAAGCAAGATGTGTTGAAGACAGAGCAGTAATTCTGTCTTCCAGCTTCTTCTGTGAGGTGGTTTATTTCTGGCATATATTTATATTTTACATAATCCAGAAACACATCAGGGTAAAAATCCTTCCCACAATTAAAATCTCAGTGTAGCAGGACTATAATTGACTCCCTCCCTCACCCCAGTCAGAGGAATTTTTTGTTTTATTTTTAATTAGATGTAAAAAAACACCCTCCTTACCAAGCTTAAATATCTAGCAGTGGACACTTTAAAAATGCTAGCTCAGTGTTTAAAATGATCGTGCAAGTCTGAAAGAAGCAGGAAGCACCTGAAATCTTCCGTCTGTATCACCAGCTCTCACTGGCTTGGAGCAAATGAAACTGGTCTATGTGTGGTGATCTGAGCTGGTGTTGTCTGGTGGGCATTCCCGAGCACTGGACATCACTGCTCCTGGTTTGTGAAGCTTCCTTCTGAATCTCCCTTCAGAGGCAGCTTCAATCCTGAGCTCTTACCAAGCAGGAGAGTTCAGTACAGGGGTCTCTGCAGCCTGGATAGTGTTGAAAACTTAAATCCCTAGAGATCTCAATCTGCATTAGATTTCATAAAAAACCCTACCAAACAAAAAAAACCCCAAAACCCCAACAGGATGATACTTGGCTCTTTTACAGAGGTTTCTGACAGGCATCCTCCAGCAGATCTGGAGGCTGTGACACACGGTACTGCTGCCTGCAGGGTTCTCTCAGACATACCAAATGTTTCTGCCTCTCTAGTGGGCATTTAAGTAAAGTTTGTGTCTGTGCCTTGCTGTGCATAGTCTTACAATTTTATGCAGACTCATCCTGAGCAAAAGTTCAAGAATTTGGCTGTAAACTGAAGGAAAAGATGAATGTCTGCAAAAGCAGAGATGAGTTGGTACGGTCATTACCAATATTGAGAGAGCTGCTGTGAGAGCTCAGTGCAGAACTGTTTCTTTTCCAGGAACAAGCTTGAGCTTTTGAAATACATACAACCCTCTATTTTCTTGCTCAGAAGTTTTTGTGGTTTTTTTGTACGTGTTGTAAATGGGATGGTATTAGCACAAATGTGAAGCCTACCTCTTGGCCAGCAGATGTGCTGCTCTGAGTTACCCAACTTCAACTGGGTCTTACATTTTCCAGACTGTCACAGTGTGAACAGCCTAAAAACCTCCCTGTGGCTCAGTTTTGGTTTTAACAGTGGAAACTGTAGGAGTAAGTGCCAGTGGAACTTTGTGAAGCTGTTTTTGCCCATTGAGAAACATGCTATTCCTCCTCTTTCCTGGCTCTTCCAGCGTCGCTCTGGACACTGTGCCAGCTCTTGTCTCCTGAATCTTGTGGTGAGAGAGCAAGTTTGGGTCACACATAGCTGAATTTACATCTGCTGTGATTTCCTCGGGCATGCGGGGGGTCTGAGCACCCTTCTGAGCTCCCCCAGGGTTCTGCTGAATTTCGGCTCCTCTGGGAAACGCGGTTGCTTTCAGGCAAGGAATTTGTGTCTGGGGGAGTGGAGCTGGAGGATGTTTGTACTCTTTCTTTCAGTTCATCGCTGGCAGAGCTGCTCGGGGTGTGAAGCCCAGCGCTGTCTCGGCCCGCAGCCAGTTTGCGGGAGGGAGCCGCCGGCAGTCGCCTTGCCCGCCACAGGCCCGGCAGAGGCTTTTGTGAGCCCTGAGCCCTCCTGTGCCACGGCCGCACCTTCTCCCCTGTTCTTGTGCCTCTCCTCCCCTTCCCTCTTCCCACCCCCCTCCCCCGGAGCCCTCTCTGCAGCCCGCGGAGCTGCGGGACGCGCGTCCGCCCGCATCTCCTGTGAGCGGAGCGGGGCTGGGGCTGGGGCTGCGCTCCTCAGGGCTGTTGGTGGTCGGAGAGCTTCCCCGGGCCTCCTGACAGGGCTGCCTGCCCGGCCCGCCTTCCCCATCCCGCCTTCCCCATCCCGCGGGGGCCCGGCAGCGGGTGGCAGAGCCTGCGGGACACAGGAGCCCCAGCACCGCTTCTCCGAGGCAAGAAACCGGGCCTGGCTCTGACTCCCGGCAGCACAGAACGCTGTCAGCACCGCAGTGCTGTGTGTCCCTGGAGCCAGCTGGGCAGAGGGGACCTCCCGGTCTGCCCCAGCCGGGTTCCTGGTGTCACCTGGCAGGCACTGCCCTCTCTGCTGTCCCTGCTCCCCCTGGCCCAGCCTGCCGCAGTGTGTGTGTGTGTAAAGCAGGAGGAAATGCTCATGAAGTGATATGTAAGTGAAGGTGCAGTGAGCAGGCAGAAGAGGGGATGGAGTCTGCTGTGTACCAAGGAGGCAGTAGCACCAATTCCACTTTCTAAAAACAAGTCAAGCAAATGTTCCTGCAGCCTGGGGGCTGCTGCTCTGTGTACACTGAGGTTTTTAAAAAAATTCTGTTTGTATTGCCTGGCATATTTTTTAAAAAAGATGTTGCATTCCATCAAAATATTGCAGTGGTTGTGTGATCAGATATAATCAGCTTCTGAAGAAAGTACTAGTTGTTTCAGTCTGTTTAAAAGTGACCTTGAAGGTTTACCTAACACTTACTGTTTCCTAGAGGTTTGTCTTGGCTGTTCTTAAAGATTTCCAATGATGGTGATTCAGACTTTCCTCAGCAGCCTACTCCAGTGCCTGACTGTTTGGATGATTGAGGAGCTTTGCTTGATTTCAGGATGGTATTGCTGGACTTTCACCTTGTCATTTTGACGTTTCACCTCTGTGGCAGGCTACTAAAGAGAAGAAAAATTCTGTAGATGTAAAAGCAGCCATTTGTGTAGAGTTTGATCTTTTTTATTCCCCTTTTGTATTTAGAGGGTGTCTTCTGGCTCTCGTGCAGTGCTGTGTGTTTAGTTCCAGGTATGTGGCAGCAGGGAAGCCCTAGATGTGACTCCTCATGTTGCATGGACCATAACTTAACAGTCCTCCACCTGTGTTGATGTCAGTGAAAATGCAGTGCTTGAGGTGTGTTTTATTAAAATCAATAATTTCCCAGTTGTCTTCTATAACAAAATGTACATTTCCAGCATCTTACAGAGGTTTTGGTTAATAATACATTTTATAAAAATCATCAAGATGACATTAAAAGTTACATTGCTTCAAAACATAATATAGAGACCCTGCTGATAGAACTGTTGCTGAGCAGGAAGGAGCAGAGTATTGTTCTTTGTCATGGGTAGGGTTTTTTTCTCCTTTGCCTGTGGTTGAATATTTTATGAATTGTGTATTTACTGTGGAACTTCATGGTCTCCAGCTAATTTCCCATCCCTTCCCATACTACGATGGGTCTTCATAAGTAAATTCAACATGATCTTACAACATTTCTTCATTGTTATGATGTATTTCAGGAAGAGACCTACAGCTGAAGTAGTCAGAGATTTATTTTTTTTTTTTAGATTGTTTGCTGTGGGTTGTTTTGTTTTTTTTTTTCAGAAAGGGGTAAACAAATGAGGCACTCTCAAATTCTTTCCTGGGACAATTTCCTGCCTCGTAAGTCCAGATGAGCTGAGGTGCACTCCTAGCTCTAAAGCAGTAACAGTACTGAAGCTTTCTGAATTGCAAGCAGATTTCTGTTGCAGAGTTCTGCTGCTTCCTTACTGAATTTTCTAGTCTTTGGTATCTGCTAATTGTTATCTGTGGGGCTCACATGATTTCCTACATTGCATTTTTGTTTTGGCAGGAGTCCTGCGAGGAGAGACTGCAGCAACAAATGTACATGATGCCCTTACAGTGCCCCTGCCCTCCTGTCTGCCCAGCTCCTGGAAATTGTTTCCACTGTAGTTTTAATCTCATTATGTGTTAAGCCTCATGAGCTTAATTCCATTTTGCTTCTGCTGAAGTCTTGGTGAAACAAACTCCTCACTGTTGGGTGTACTCAGCGTGTTTGTGTTGTCCTGCAGTTGTGTGAATGCTTCAGGCGTGTGGATGTCTCTATGGTCTGATCAAAAATGTGTGCACATGCTGCCCCTCCTGACCTGGGAGCTTGGCAAAGGGCACGTGGCAGTGGAGAGTGATGCTCCCCACTTTTTGGTGGCAGCAAGCTCAGTGTGGGGCAGCCCTGAACCAGGAGCCCTGTAGCTGTGTGGTTCTGTGCTGTGTCTGGGCAGCATTGTACTGATTGCAAGTTCCAGCTCAGTTTATGGTGTCAGGTGAGCTTGATCCTGCCTGCAAAAAGCATGTGGAGACATCAGCAGCTTGTGCCCTGAGTTGTTAGTCAGACTAAACAATCACTTGAGGTAGTTCAGCATCATCAAAAATATTTTCAGGTGAGGGTCTCTGCTAGTGTATCAGCTGCAGATGTAAGACTGAAACCTCTTCCAATGTAGTGATACGCCATCAGCCACGAATTGTTAGGATTGTTGTTAATTTGCATCTGTGTTAGTGGTTCTGACAGTAGTTCAGTAACAGTGTAATGCATGTTTCCCTCTTCTGTATGTGGTGAAAGTTTACATCTTTCAGGTCTTGATGCTACTAGGATTTCAGTCCTGGTGTGCAGATTACTCAGTAAAATTTTTTTTTTTTTTTTCCTGCTGTACCTTATGATATACAATTGCCATGATGTCATTCAGAAGACACTGGTGACTGATTAGCAACTTGTACCAGCTCTAACCAGTGAAGCCACCTTGCTACTCATGTGAGCCCCTTGACTCTTGCCACAAGGGAAATAAATGCTGGCAGGTGGCCAATCCTGGCTTGTCACATCCCCAGAGGTAAAGACCATGTTGTTATTTCTCCAGTCTGAAAATGTAGGTTTCTGGGTGGCTGCCCAGTGCCACACATCCCCCCTCATGGCAGGAGGTGGCAGCTCCCTTGGTGCTGAATTGCCTCTGCCCCAGCCAGAGGAGGAGGAACTGGTTCCACCTGGACATTATCTAAGCCCCTGCACTGTACATCTGGTCTGCTGTTCTACCATTACAATGAGACTAAGGGATGGTTTTATCTCAGCTTATTTTCTATCTCCTTGAGCTTTGCTTTCACCTTGTGCATTGCTGGCACAATTTCTGGCTGTGGCAGGTTATATTCAGCATTGCCCTGACCAGAGGACTTGGTCTGTTTTGTGTCTGTTCAGTTATTTCATATGGTTGTCAGCTGGAAAATCTATAAATTTTCTGTGATATTTTATGGCTTTATAAGCTGTACAAAATGTCCAGCAGGTAGTTTAATGTCTAGCAGATACAGTCTGTAAGAGTGCATTTTTTTCATCTACTCTTTGGCAGACACTGAACATACTTTCATAGCTGCAGGATGGACTGTTGGTTGCTTGTGGTCATGGTGGTATTTTTTTTTTCTACCACGTGTACATGTTGTTGCCAAAACAAGAGATTTCAGGGTTTCATAGTGGAGGGCCTCAATATGTTTTCTAGTTTTCCAAACTCTTGGGCCACCAGGCCAAGTAATATTTTCTTCATATAATAAAAAGCAATTTGTTCAGAGCATCTTGCAGGAACTGAGTAGTGTTTTTTCCTCACTGGGGGTAATTATCTTGAGAAAATATTTCTGTGTGCTGCTAAAATTGACAAAAATTTTTATTTTTACTTTTACTGAAGTTGACAAAAGTTTTTATGGTCACTTGTTAGAAGTTCTTTGTACCAGACTTGCAGCCTGTGGAGGAAGTTTCACCCATTTCAGCACTTTTACAGTTTTGACTCCTGGGATTTTGTCTCCAAAAGTCACAGAGGATAAAAACAGCAGCAATTAATACCCATCCTCACTGAGCCTGGCTTTTACAGTCCCTCTTGACATGTTGCACTGCTGCAATTTCCTTTCATTTTCCTAACAAACAGATGAATTACTGTCTCTCTGCATGAGTGAGAAAATAAACCAAAGGTGCTTCCTTCCTGCCCTGGCATTCCATTCCCCTTGGGGTACAGTGAGTTTCTCTTCTCCTGCTCAGCCCTGTCACCTTGGCAGGCTGCTGCTGGGCAGCAGAAGAACAGCACAGCTTCTCCCTTCTCCTCCCCTTTGTCAGGGACTCAGTTTTCTGTCTCCACACTCCAAGCAGCAGAAACTGACTCCTCTTCAGCTCTAGCAGGGGTAAATCCAGGTTCCTTGGAGAAAGCACTTTCAGGAGGGCAGAGAGCTGTATTTGACAGGTCTGGGAAGGTTGGTTGTATGGATATTGAGTCAGGGACAGAATTTTGTCTATGGATCTCTGTAGAATTTGCTCTGAAGTGTGACTTGAGTCACAGCCCCCCCCCCCAGTGCTTCTTGCCAGTAAGGATGTGGCTGTGTTGGTGCTGGAGCCCAGGGAGTTAAGAAATACTGAATTCCAGAGAAGGTGGTTAGTTGGTGCTGGAAGAGGGAGGAGAGCACCTCACTCAGTGAGCAGCATGCTGACTGATTGCTTCCATCCCACCCAGGGCTTGAGGGTGGTAGTTTTTGTCCTGTGTATTTTCCCAAGGGTAATTGCTAAGCATTCAACTTACTTGTTTGGGATTGGTTATAGAAGGAAGTCAGTAAACAGGAAAACGGAATTCTAGGTGCATGTGACCATTATATGTCTCCTAAATCTCTGGCATTTTAGCTCATTAGAGAGTGGTGATTTTGTCCCTTGTCTTCAGGGTTTGTTTGCTCTTGTGTTCTCCCTGGGCTCCATCCTTTCTGCCCTTTGAGTAGAAGTGCCTTGAGTGTCTGTCCCTGGTGCTGGACTGCTTGCAAGGGACAGGATAAAGTAAGGGATCTGTTGTGTTCCCTAATTATCACCCCTTGGGTTTTTTTAATTTTCCCCCTCAATCTGTCTTTTCCTGCTCCTGAGGATCTTATGCTGAAACTTTATCATACCTACATTGCTAGAAATAGTGGGTGTAAAATATTTTTTTCAGGAATTCTCACATCCATCTTGCAGCATCATTGCACAGTCTGTGCAGATTTCCAAAAAGACACAACTCAGACCTTTTTTCCTGGATTACCTCATGCATGTATATTGTCTTCCTGGAGTTAAGGTACATGAATTTCATTGATTGGTATTGCAGGTCATGTATATATTTGTCCACCTGATCTGCCTTTCCTGTATCTCTGTTCCCATAAAGAGCTTAATTTTTAATAAGATATAGTCCAGAAGAGAAGAGATAAAAGCCTGCTAAAACATTTCTTTGGTAGAATATAAATAGTAGGTGTTGACCAGAGACTTATGAAGAGTTTACATGTTGAGGCACATTTCTGGGGCTGTATCTGTCTGTGTGTAACTGCTGTCTGGAAAAGAAGAAATGTTTTACTGGGGGGTTGTGCTGTGTTAGCCAGTCAGTGTTGTGGCCAGGTTGTGCCACTTTTACAGCCTGGTGATGATATGGCAACCAGGTGCTGTTTTTTTTGTTGTTTTTTTAAATATCTTTAAAAATTCTTATTTAAAGACTTTGAAGCATCCTGTTGTGTGCTTTTGTACTCTGATGTCTTCTGTCATCCATCTGCTTTCATTAATAGCTTTTGGATTTGGCAGGTGGCTCAGTGCAGACTGAAATAGCCACATTGCTGCAAACTTTCTTTACCTCCCACATCAGCCTGACCTTTTGTAGAGCCTGCTCAGGCTGGGGGCACCCTCATGGCAGAGGGTCTCCTGCTTTGCACCCACCCCTCAGTGTGTGGCTTCCAGCTTGTGCTCAGCTGATGGGAGACCCATGACCCAGCACAGAGGTGTTTTGGGGAGCACCATGTCTCTGTACTACTGTGATGGCTTTGAGAGGGAACCTGGGCATGTGCAAAACTGGCACGTGGCCTGGTTTCTGCCATTGGGGTGTCAGGGTATGGTCAGAACTGTGTTCAGGGCAACAGAGTGCCCTATGTGTGATTAATTTTCTCCTCTTCTTAGAGGTGATCCCTGTAGGCTTGGTGTTGGGTACCCTGGCATGCCATCCTCCATAGCTTCCACTGCTGTAACCTGATCCCATCATCTTCTAAAGGCAGAAAACTTGAACTTTTGACTATTTGAGTCTTGCTGACACCGAATATTATAACCCAGTTTGTGGCAGAAACATCATCCCTAGGACATGCAGATCCAGTTCTTGCTTTGTCATGTTTCTTTACAGCACTTGGTAAGTCCACCACCCCCTTTGTGTTCTAGAAGGTGCCTAACCTGTCCAAGAAATCAGCTGTCCATTTTGGTTTCTGTTGCAGTGCATCTGGGAGAGCCCCACTGGAGGTGCACTGGTGGTATGGTCAGAAATGTCTCAGCTTACCATCCATAAGTAAGAGACCTGCTGCTTTTGCCAAAACTCCTTCAGAATATTGATGGTGACCCATGGTCTTGGTGGCCTCATTCACACTGGGATGTGCTACGTGGCCATTGCTCACTAAGCAACAGTGCTGCAAAGCCTGATGGTCAGTTGAGCAGCAGGATGAGCAATGAAGGGATCTGCTGAAATAATTCTGGAGCTTCCATAACCTCAACTCTAATGACAGGGGTTTGGGTTTGTATGAATAGCTTAAGTCTCTGTCTCATCAGCCAGTCTGCATTGTGGCCATTCCCTGCCCCCCTGGCAATGGAAGGAGCCCAGGTCTTTGTTCCAAGTGCTGCCTCAGGGAGGAGCAACACAAGGTCTTCTACTTGAGGTTTATCCTGTCCCTGGCAGGGGGTTGGAACTGGTGTTTAAGGTCTCTCCCAACCCAGACCATTCTGCGATTCTCTGTTGCCTTGCAGGGGAAGGTTTTAGGGTTTGCACTGCTTTCTTTCTATTTGCATATGAGTATTTTAAGAAGCAAAAAAAAATTGGTTTTAAAAAACAAGGTCTGATTTTTCAACAATGTGTGAATTTCAGCATCTTTCTAAAGAGGATTTGAAGGGTCAGTGTACACATTCCCATTGCTACAGAATGTGGACCAGGCTGGCTTTAACTCCCAACTCACCAGTAGAAAACTCTGTACTGACAAGACTGAACATGTTAAAGATCCTCCTCTTAGCAGACACAAGCCAGACTATCTCTCCTGGCTTTTTTTTAAGGCCTTTTCATCTCTCTGCCTGGGTATCCTGTTCCAGCAGCATGCCAAACATGGAGATTTTATTGCTACCTCTTGAGTCTTCATGGAGCACAAGGTCTGTTTGCAGTGATATGTGGCAAGATGTTTCTACTTTGAACCAAGGCCCACACTGAGATCTTTTTATTTGAGAGAAGGAAACCTTTATTGGAGTCCTGCACCATTTTATTTAATTTCCTCTGCAGTTTTGAGAGCTGGTAACTCTGCAGCCTTCTCACAGTGGTGAGTGATTCCTTCCAGTGGCCTCTGGTTTTCACCCTCACCCTGAGTCAGTGGCTTTCCCTTCAGCTGACATCAGACAGTATCTGATGATTCAGCTGTCATCTGCCAGGAGATTGACCCATCTCCTGTCCCCTCCAACCTGACAGTGTTTGAAAGGAAAGTATAAAGTTGGTATTTTCATTGTAGACGCATGGTCTATCCAAGTTTTTTGTCTATTTGTCTCTTAAATATGTTCTCCCCTGAGATTTGGTTCAGGGACTCAGGAAGTGTGTTGCTCATGATCACTTCTTTGAGACATATGAGTGTCTTAACGTTTTTCACAAGAATGTGTTTCTGAAGAGGCAGTCATGAAGTCTGGAGCTTATCAGTCCACTTCTTACATTGTAGGAAGACAAAATTAGTTCCAGAAAGGGATAGATGTTGGAAATGACACAAAATCCTTCTGGTAGAAGATGAGTAATGGTTTGCAGCTATCAGATATTTCAGATCACATAAGGGAATCAGTACTCCAGATGGAAATACCAACATTCATTATTATGGTGTTTCTATGAATTATTATGGTGTTCCTAGTATGAACATAAGGACCCCTGAGACCTAATGAGGAGAAATTCTTTCAGTGGTGTTGTAGCATTTGTTTAGAGCTGCCAAAACATGGCTTGGCACAGACAAGGAGAAATAAAACTCCTGTCTTGTCCAGGAGGACAGTAACATTGGTCAAGAGAAATTCTGACTCATCTCTTCAAAATTTGCAGCTGCTCATTCTTGAGAGGTTCTTGAGTGTCAGATCACATGTAAGCATTTGATTGTCATTTCTCTTTAGAGCTCCCTGCCAGAGGAGGCTGATGTTCAGGGTGAAGCTGAGAGCTGTCTGCTGGGCACTGGCTCCTGCCCAGGAGAGGGGTCAGTTGGCTGGCTCACCAGAGCAGGCTTTGAGGGGGAAAACCAAGATTTTAGCCTAGCAAATTTTACAGTGACTGCAGGTCAGACAGAAATGTGAGGAGCTAAGTCCAGTGTGAAAAACAAAGAGGTAAGAAATGTTTCAAATTACATGCTGGCAGTCCTCTTATTTCTCAGATAGGTTGAAAGTGTTTTTCTTCCTCTATCATAGAAATTTTAAATGGGAAAAAAAAGAAAGACACTAAAGGAGTAGGCTTGAGGTGATAATATGTGTCTGTTCATCATGTCTCTGTGCCTGTTTTTCTGATGAGGTCAGGATGCAACAAGACACTCCCATGTGACCCCATGGTGCACATGTGGGGTTCAGAGGGGTGCAGGAACAGGACCCCCCATGGCCTGAGGCTCCAGCAGGGAACCTGGACTGGCAGCACTGCTGGCACCTGTGATGGACAGGAATGGATAATGCTGCCCTCAGATTTCCCAAAGGAATTTGTAAGGGATAGCTCTGTATTATTGGAAACATCAATAGAGTTTGATAGAAAAGATATCCATGAAGAAAAATTCAGTTGAAGCAGAGTTTACAGTGAAGGGATTTTTACTAGCTGGACAGGTTGTGGTGCTCAAGACCTGAGCTTTTGTGGGGACAAAAAATCAATGACTGCAGGTGTTTTGTATTCTGAGAAACAGTGAGGATTCTGTTGTTGCTGTCCCATGGGATTTCCAAGAAGCATCATTCTCACAGTCCTCTGGCAAGGACTGCATACAACACCAAAGGGAATGACCAAGGGAACTTATACAGTTTTCTTTTTTTTTTTTTTTTCTTGATCCTATTCTGTGAGGTATGTATCCAACCTAATAAAACCATTTTTCAGCTTCACTGTTGGTAGTTTTCTACCTCTTCTTTCCGAAAACATCTTGCCTGCTGGCAACTGCATTGTCCAAAGAGGTTTGAAGCTTGGCACACTGTCAGCAAAACTTCACTTATCCTTTCAATCAGACATGGTAGTGCTGTGAACTGACTTGGCCTCCATCCCAAGGTTTGCTATAATCTTTCTTGTATAATAAGGAGTCTGAACAACCCCAGGAAATAATTCAGATGTGAGTGGTGCCTTTAGCAGAATAAAGAAATGCCTAGAAGAGCCATTAAGAACCTCAGCTTTAACTCTTCATAATGATGCACTCCAAAGGAGCAGAAGCTTTGTAGATAAAGAGATTACATGAATCTTATGAGGTCTGTGTGGCTGTGACAGTATCTTCTACCCAGATTTTCTCACTTTTTTTTTTTACTGACATTTCAGTTGCAACATTTAGTGGAAGACTGTTGCAGAGCATGGTACCCTGTAACCCTTCCAATCTGGCACAGGTAATGTGAATCATTCTCCCCATAGGGATGATAAGATTGCACTTTTGGAAGAGCCTGTTGGCAAGAGCAGTGGGGGGAGAACTTAATTAGATTAAGATGCAGTTTGGCATGATTTATACTGTGGGTTGTGCAGTGTGGCTGCCAGAGAGAGCAGCAGTGTGAGGTGGGGATGCCCTGGGATGCTCTTCCTTAACGTGGCTGCCTCTCTGCTGCCTTGATTATTCAACAAGGGAAATACATCTGAGGTGTAAAACTCTGTGTAAAGCAATGCAGGGGGGCACTGGGCTGCCAACAAAACTGTGTCTCAAGCTGATGTTCTGCTTCTGACTGCTCCCAGTGCTGGCATCCTGGCAGGAAGGCAGATGTTTGGCTTTTCCTTGCCAAAATGCAGCAGACAACATGGCAGGTGTGAGTACTGATGGCTTCTGCATTTGACACCTATAAATTCTGTTTGGCTTTTTAATATCTTTGTCTCTTTCTAGCATTGTTGGTTTACTTATCTTGGTAACATTCTCCATGAGAAAGTGGCAGGTCTGTTAGTTTCTAATAAACAAAATTTCCTTCTCCTTGGTGTGTGTGTATATATATCTATATATATAAATTTAGTATTACAGGTTTGCCTTACTGTGTAACGGATATTTTGGAACCCTCAGGTCATTCCCTTGGTGCAGTTCATTATTTTATCTGCCTCTCCTGTGGTCTTTCTCCCGTTTGTTACTAACCAGGTCTAATCTTTTAAATCCTTCTTTGTGTGGTAATTTCCTTTTTCAAAAGCTGAACTAGTTTGTATCAACTCAATTGATGTGATCTTATTCATATCAAAGGTGTTTAGCAGTTGCAGTCCTGTGTGCTCATTTGAGGCTCAACTTAAATTATGTCAAGTTTCAGGTTGTGCTATGGCAAGTGGGAATGTTTGTTGCTGCTGTCTTAAGATTTAAATTTGGATGTTTTAAATGAATTAAATATGAACATGAATAATGCAACTGGAAACCCAGCCTTTCTGCAATTAAATACAAACTTTTTCATTTGTTTCTATGCTTTCAGGTTTTGATATGCTGCAGTATTGTTACTAACTTTGCTGCCTTGTAGGAATGATGGGGAAGTAGAGCCTGTGACTCAGAGGAGCTGTTGGAACTTTTGATATCTTGGTGAGTGGAAGTTGGTTGAAACTGGGAAAGTTACTTTGTCTGTTACAAAAAGCAGAAAAGCAGTTGGCCTTTTTAGAATTTAAGGTAGCATCCTACTGAAGAGGATTTGCATGTTTGTCCTTTCAGAGTGTAAATTCTGGAAACCAACACAACCTAAAACTGTGGTCATGCTTGCAATAGTACATTGAAGTCTACAAGCATGAGAAATACAGGAGAGTTTTAACTGGCATGAAGCTTTGTACAAGTGTCCAGAAAAAAAAAAAAAAAGCCCAGATATAAATGAATCCGGCCTTCATGGCTAAGGATAACAAGAAAAGCTTTTACAAATATATTAACAATAAAAGAATGACCAGGGTGATCCTCCCCACCTGACAGATGTAGGAGGGAACATGGTAACAAAAGATAAAGAAATGGCAGAGTGCTTAATAATGCCTCAGTCTTTAGTAGCAGGACCATTTATATCCAGGAGCAGAGAGATCCCCCAGGGAGGTGGTCAGTGACCTGCTGCACCGTGTGGATGTGGGACTGGATGGGATGCACCCCAGAGTGCTGAAAGAGCTGGCAGGGGTTCTCCCCAAGCCACTTCCCATCATTTAGCAGCAGTCCTGGCTGACTGGAGAGATACCAGTAGATTGGAAAACTGCTGATGTCATCCCCATGTATAAGAAGGGACAGAAGGATGATCCAGGAAACTACAGGCCTATCGGTTTGACCTCAGTCCCAGGGAAGTTGATGGAGCAGCTCATCCCGAGTGCTGCTGTGCAGTACTTGCCCAACAACCAGGTGGTGAGGCCCAGTCAGCACATGTTCATGAGGGGCATGTCCTGTTTGACTAACCTGATCTCCTTCTGTCATAAAGTAACCTGCTTATTGGATGAGGGAAGAGCTGTGGATGTTATGTACCTTGACTTTGGCAAGGCCTGTGAAAAGGTTTCTCACAGCATTCTGCTGGAGAAGCTGGCTGCTCGTGGCTTGGAAGTGCATGTGCTTTGCTGGATAAAAAGCTGGCTGGAAGGCCAGGTCCAAGGAGTTGTGCTGAATGGAGTTAAATCCAGCTGGCAGCTGGTCACCACTGGTGTTCCCCGGGGCTCAGTGCTGGGACCTCTCCTGTTTAAAATCTGGGACTGCTTCTGTTTAACATCTTTGTTGATAATTTGGATGAGGGGATAGAGTGTACACTTAGTAAACTTGCAGACAACACTAACCTGGGTGGAAGTGTTGATCTGCCTGAGGGTAAGGAGGCTCTGCAGAGGGATCTGGACAGGCTTGGTGGATGGCAATGGCCAATAGTGTGAGTTTCACTAAGGCCAAATGTTGGGTCCTGCATTTTGGCCACACCAAGCCCCAGCAGCACTGCAGACTTGGGGAGGAGTGTCTGGAGAGCTGCTCAGCAGAGAGGGGCCTGGGGGTGCTGACTGACAGCTGACTGAACATGAGCCAGCAGTGTGCCCAGGTGGCCACTCCATCCTGGCCTGCATCAGGAACAGTGTGGCCAGCAGGACCAGGGGGGTGATTCTGCCCAATACTCTGCCTTAGTGAGGCCACACCTCGAGCACTGTGTGCAGTTTTGGGCACCACGGTATGGGAAGGACGTGGAGGTGGTGGAGAGGGTGCAGAGAAGGGAAACCAAGCTGATGAGGGGTCTGGAGAACAGGTCTGATGAGGGGAGGCTGAGGGAACTGGGGCTGTTCAGCTGGGAGAAGAGGATTGCTCTCTACAACTGCCTCAAAGGAAGTGGTAGTGAGACAGATGTTGGCCTCTTCTCTCTTGTGACCAGTGATAGGACAAGAGGAAATGGGGTCAAGCCCTGCCAGGTGAGATTTAGGTTAGATATTAGGAAAAACTTCTTCACAGAAACTGGTGAAGCATTGGAACAGGCTGCCCATGGAGGTGGTGGGGGCACCATCCCTGGAGGTGTAGATGAAGAGCTATAGTGGATGGTTTAGTGGTTAGGGATTGTAGGGTGGAGGGTTGGACTCAATGATCTTAGAGGTCTTTTCCAACCTTGATGATTCTGTGATTCTAAGTGTCGAGTTTTATGGAATATTGCAGTTTGTGCTGGACTGTGCAAATCTCAGGTGCTTTATTTGATGGAAAAGTCAGATTGTCTCCTTTGTATCATTGGCTCAGCTGCCAAGTTCTCCTCAGGGGTGTGTTTGTGTCTAAGGTTGCTCAGATCTATCTGGGTGGATAGCCCATTTCCTCCTCTTGATTGCTAAATGGTCACTTCAGTCCCTGAAGTGTGTAAGGAGCACACACATCCCCCTGTTCTGCTGCTCAGTTTCTCCTCTCCAGACTGCAGTCTCTTCTTCACTGGGGTGTTTCAGGCTTGCTAAAGCCTACGGGATGATTCCACTTGCCTTCCAACCAGTTGTTGGTGAAACAAAACCATAAGGTATTGCAGGTTGGCTGCCCAGCCCAGCCCTACGTGCAGAGCTGAGCTGGCTCTGAAGTCCAGGGCAGATCAGGCTGCTCAGGGTGGGAGCTGCTGGTGCCTGCAGCATCTCCAAGGATGGACATTTTACAGCTTCTCTGGACAACTGTAGAACAGTGAGTGGTTATTACCAGTTCCTGAGACCTCTGTTAGTAAAGTCTGGGTACCTTGTGCCAGTTTCAGGAGGGCTGGGGCACGTGGGCTGTGACTCTGGGGTGGAGTGAGGCAGGAGGGATGGAGCCACAGGCTGTGGGGTTCAGCTCTGCCTCTTCTTGGGGTGTTACGAGGCCCTGAGGCAAACTGAGTATTTTGTATATTCTTTTTTTTGTTTGCTTTTTCATTTTTAAGTTATGATCTTTCAGGATCAAACCACGTGTTGCTGTCCTGTGGTGTGAGAACATCTGGGGGAGCTGAGTGCTGCAAAGCTGTGGTGGACAGAGAAGGGTGGCAGGAACCAGGCTGGGACCATCTCACTTGGACTGTTTCTTGGAAGTGTGTTTTGAAGCACGCTGTCTCCAGACTTGTACCCACCTGGTTCACAGCAGACTAGGAGTACCCATGAGTGTAAGTCTTCTCCTCTGGGGAAGAGTAATCTGTATTTTATTTTATTTTATTGTATTGTATTGTATTGTATTGTATTTTATGTTATGTTATATTATGTTATGTTATGTTATGTTACTTATTTTATTTTATATCTATTTATTTTAATTTAATAAAAATGTCCCAATACAT
>JAAWXA010000045.1:628514-701182 GCA_038090715.1 Florisuga fusca
TCTCTTTCTCTTTCTCTTTCTCTTTCTCTTTCTCTTTCTCTTTCTCTTTCTCTTTCTCTTTCTCTTTCTCTTTCTCTTTCTCTTTCTCTTTCTCTTTCTCTTTCTCTTTCTCTTTCTCTTTCTTTCTTTTTCTTTCTTTTTCTTTCTTTTCTCTCCCTTTTTCTTTTTTTCTCTCCCTTTTTCTTTTTTTCTCTCCCCTTCTCTTTCTTCTTGTTTTATTTATTTTTATTTATTTTTGGTTTATTTTATTTCATTTCATTCTACTTCATGTTACTTTATTAATAGGAGCAACATTTACAATGTCTCATTTTCTTGCACAACATGAAATCTTGCAGGGTGCCCACTGTGGTGTTGACCAGTGAGCATCAGGAGTCACCTCTGTGCTTTACTGGTTGGGACTGCTCCCTTTGCTGCCTGTGCAAGGACAGTGAGCATCTCCTGCATGGTTACAAATTTCCCCTTCAAATACTTCTGCAGGGAAGGTTTACACATCTCTGTTGGGCAGGGCTCTGAAGTGCTCAGGCTGTGGCAGCATTTTGAAAGCTGTCTGAGTGGCACAGAGCACCCGTCCAGTGCCAGATGTGGGAGGTTTGTGATGAGTGTTCAGGTGCTTCAGCAGAGCTGCAGAGCCAGAGATAGGGAATGTTTGTTTGGTGCCTTTATATAAACACCTTTCACCCTGGATTTTATGGCTGGGAGATGGTTCCTACCATGACTGCTGCCTATTAATAAAAATGACTGAAGAAAATCATGAAAAGGAGCATTAAAATATGTAAATAAGCTTTCACATGTAGGTTATCCTTTGGTATCGAAAGGAAAAGAAGCTTTACACCTTTCAGAAGTATGCATGAACACATACACTATTTATGAGAGGCATTTAGAGACTGCTGCTGTGTACATTTTTTGATGTCAACTGAAAAAAAAACAGCTAGGTTTTTTTTCTTTAGTATTTAATATTCTTTCAGTATTTTCCTTCTCAGACTATTACTCAATGTTGCAAGCACAGCACATACAGGCTGTAGTTTGTAGTGCTTTCATAGAAAATTAAACTCTTCATTTCTCTTAGGTTTGGAGAAGACGTGGTTTTCAAAATCAAAACTTGTTGCTCAGTTGGATCTGTAAATAACCCTTTAAGCAGAAACTCACCCTTGCATCCTGGGATGGCTTCCCCTAACATCCTCCAGCTTGACTGCCCCACTGTGAACAAAGTGGAGTTACAGTGACACAATTAATCTTTAATTAGTTAGTGTAATGTCAAAACATGCTTTTACTAGCTTTCCCAAGGGCTTTTTTTTGCAGCTTAGCTGTTCATTTAGATATTTCTGTTAGGGCTTGGCAAGGCTCAGTGCATACAGGAGGCACTGCCTGCCAGACTGGCTGTGTGAGCTCTGGTCTCTGTGTATGTGTTCAGCACACATCTCCCAAGAGCTCTGATTTTCAGTAACATTTGGTTGTAACAAGCATACAAACTCTTTTTCTCTGGGGAGCAGTCCAGCCAGGTTTTCCTTAACCAGGAAAGAAAAATGCAGCACAACTTGGACATTTGTTGCAGTACTAATAGCAAAAAAATTTTCTGGGTCATTGTCCAATTTCTCATCCTTATTACCCAAATCTGTTGTGAGCAATTGGAGTTGGAAGTGGTGAGCTGGGGATTGTGGTGCTGCTTTGCCAGAGTTAATGTTATGTTTCCATGTGTTTTCTTTCACAAATTTCATCTCTGTATCCTTTGGAGTGAGCAAGAGCAGCCCTCCCCATTACACACATACACACACACACACACTTGGGACCTGCTGTAGAGTTAGCATGGACACTGGCATATGCTCCTCTCACTTATTTATGCCCCTCCTGCTGCCATGAATTTGAAGTCCATGTATTGGAGAAAGACTTCTAGTTTCATGAGGGCTGAAATTAAATGTCTGAGTTCAGTAGAAGATGCTCAGTGCAACCCAGGGTGAAAGAGCATCTGTTTCCTCCCTGCTGTGTGATTAGTTAATTGTTGCTTCGTTGCAGATGACTGTGTGCTCCAATAGGGGGGAATTTTTTCATGTTTATTTCTTTTGTCCTAGACATCTTCAGTTATCTAAAAGCAAGCCAGTCCCAGGACAAGGACAGCAGCAGGTGATATAATGCGGAAACCAGGCCCTCAAAAAGGTGAGCAGTAATATTTGGCACAGCCAAAGGCCCTTTAGGGAGCTGGTGCAGAGCAAAGGAGCAAGCACAGTGCACTGGAAAGCCAGCAGTGGGATGGGAGGGTGGGGGACATGCTGACTGCATGCTCAAAATGAGAGTTGTTTGTTCCTGCAGCAGTGTGGAGGAGTCCACCCCCAAGATGGGCAGAGGAGTCCCTTAGCAGGTGCACTCCTGCAGCTTGTAGGGCACATGTCAAGCAGTGAGGGTGCCCTGCAGGGCCTGTGGCACTTGCCATCTGCCAGTGCTCCCAGCATGAGGCAAACTGCTTCTTGGCTGGCACGAGCCTCACCCTTTTAATGAGGCATGAAGCCCAAGACCATCCTACCTCGTGGAGATGGAATCTGCTATGGGCACCACCTCTCACCACCTGAGTCTCTTGTCCCATTCCATGCAGCAGAGCTCAGGGCAGCCATGTGTGTGCTACCCATGTCCTGCCTGCCCCAACAAAAAGGGTGAAGCCAAGCAGACTGCCTGCAGCTGAGCTGCTTGGACTTCTTGTGCTTAACAAAAATATTGATTTCCTTTAGTGCTGTGATGTGCATGTGATTCTGAGTGATCTCATCACATGCGCCTTGAGGATGGGGGAAGGGAGAGGCATAGAGGATGAAGCATCCTCCACAGTTCTTTGTTCACATCTGCTACATGCTCACAAGGTTTATTGCAGGAGATTTCTATGCTTGATTTCTCTCCTCTCTTTTTTTTTTTTTTTTTAAACGTCTCCTTTGCTCCTCTGGTGGTTCATCTTAGAGAAGCATTATGCTCTTCCTAACACTGCTTGTCCTTTAATGAAGTGAAAATAAATGAAGGAAGGCAGGGAATGGGGAGAGCCTGCTGTGAGGCAGCTGGAGACCTTGGTAATAAAAGGGGCACGTTGATTAGTCAGCAGTGTGGCTGCAGGCTTGCTGAATTTAGCCTCACACAGCTTGTCCTCCTGCCTGGTGGAGCAGGGCACTGGCAGCTGGCAGGGCTGGGTGACCCGTGCTGTGAGAGCTGTGCCATAGGTTGCAGAAGGAACACCTGCATTGTGCACACGTGGGTTTCTGTCCTACTTACCTGTTTTTTTAATAATGCATTCAACTTTTGCTTTTCCTTGATTTGCCTGCAGAAACTCCTGTATTTCATTCCCTCTCTGCTTCTTTTGCAGCTTGCCTAATGAGCATTGCAAGTTAAAGGCTGTGAACAAAATGTAATTTCACCCACAGAGTGTGGCAAGAGGCTACTTTGAGTGCACAGATGCTATTAGAGAGCTGTCCTGCATTGAAAGGAGCATTACCCATCCTGGGGTGCTTTTTTGCTTCTGATTTAAATACTTTCTGTCCTTTATTCTTGTTTTCTTAAGGTGGTGGCAGAATGGTCCTTCACAGGAATACATTTATAGAAATGGGGTCCTTCCATCCTTCTTATGTATTTGTGTCTCTCCAGAGAGGCTCTTTGTCTGGTCCATGTCTGGTGATGCTTTAGCCACACTTCCTACATCCCTCATGTTCATTTAAAGGATAAAATCTACATGCCATCTCCTGTCCATTTTATTGAGAAGAACATGTCAAGAAGAGAAGATTGCAAAACTAATGGTCCAGAAACAATTTCAGACATCCTAAGACCCACCAGCCCATTTCAGCAGTTGCTCTTGGCTTGCCTCTTTCATCTACTTGTCAGGAGTCTTTTTTCTCTTCCTTTCACAAGGAACTACTCTTTGTGGGGGCAAAGTGTGCTTTGTAGAGCACTACCAAATTGCTCTTTATAGTAGCACTAAAAATGCTTTGTAAAATAAATGAGTGGGACTGCAGCAGCACTCCCAGGGTGCATCAGGCAGCAGCAGTGGGTGCAGGAGCTGGCTCAGGACAAGCATCCCTCTGTTGGGCTGGAGGCAGGGATGGCAGTCCCCCACTTCTTGCTCTTATCACTTTCCAGAGCTGTCTTTGGAACTTCATTTTTTTTTTTGCAACTCCAAGGCCCAAGGTTGTTATGAGCAAAGACAGCTCAGGTGAGGTGCTCTTCAGAGGTGGTGCTCATTTTTCTCTGCTCTTCTACAAGCTGTGCAGGACATGTGGTGGGAGAGCTGGTGTTGTGTGTGGAAAGGGCAGTTGTGCAAACTTTGGGAGATTCCCTCCTCATCACCAGAGAGGGCTGAGGCTGTCTCTGTAAGTCTAGCTGCAAGGAGCCATGCAGGCTCCATTTCTCAGCATACAAGACCTATGTGAGCTGCTTTTAGTGGCTATCACAGTTGTTCCTCTTGAGCTTGTCACATAATTAAAATGATGACACTCCAGCAGTTTGCTGCTTTTTGCATTCTTGCTTGCCACGGTGGGAGAATGCTAGGTGGTGAGGATGAGGCCCAGACTGAGCTGCAGATACCTCCTGAGCTGTGTGGAGAAAAGGAACATACCCTGTAGGTTTAGACAAATCATTCATGTTACCTGGGGTCATGAGAGGGAGGTCACTCCTGTCCTCTGAATTGCCTGTAAAACGTATGACATGAGCAGGTGATGCTGAGCAGTGCACTAGCTGGCTTCTTTCACTGACACAAATGCTTTATTTCTTGCCTCAGCCATAGACTGGAAAGATGGTAAAAAGCACAAGTATGGCCGCCCATCAGAATCTCCCTCCCAGTACCAAGGTAAGTACCACCCTTCTTCCTCCCCCCTTCTTCCTCCCCCTTTCTTCCTCCCCCCTTTCTTCCTCCCCCCTTTCTTCCTCCTCCCCTTGTGTTTGTTTTTTTCCCTTAAAAGCTTTTTGCATTGCTCGGATGTGGGAAACTGCAGCATGCTGGAGTAGTTTACTGATAAGAACTGCTTTTGGACACTCTTCTTGCTTAATTCTGATCACAGTCCAAACGGGCTGAGAAGACACCAGGTTAAGCACACAACTGAGCTTGCTTGTTTTAAAATCAGGCAGGTTTGTTTTTCAGTGCCCAGCTGTGTGCACTGGTGGCTCTGTCCATGCTTTCACCTGTGTCCTGGGTCAGGAGCCTCTAACTCCTCCCCAAGCTCCTCTCCCCTTCACAGCAGTGGCAAGTGCAGTCCTTGTTGCTGTATGAGGGACGTGGTGTGGCCTGCACTCCCTCTTTCCCCCTGGCAGGAATTTGGCCCTTCCCCAGCAGCAGAAGAGTCATCTGGCTGGGCAGCAGCACAGGATTTGGTCACTTCTTGCTCCTTTTGGACATGAGGTGTCCTGTGCTTGGGAATGGGGGCTGTGGCCCTCTGCAGAACACCTGCTGGTTGAGTTCATAAGGCTGGAAGCTCCTGCCATCTCTGGGGAGGTGAATTCCATCTTTAGGGAGTTTGTGTAAGGCTCATACAATTTAGTAAAAGATTTTAGGGCCCATATTTTACTTACAGGGTGTAAGGAGTTAATGTCCTTGTATTTTCCATGTCCTTATATTAAGAAGGTGATGCCCATGCTTCTCACCAAGTAGAGAGCAACAAGAAACTGAATGATTGCCTGAGTTAAGCCATTTCTAACAGGAAAGGTGTTTCCTATCTCTCCTGTGTTTCTTAGAGCCCCTGGGAGAGCTGAATTGGATGCTGTGTCTTGGGGGCTCAGTTGTCCTGGGCCCTGAGGTGGGGCTCAGTGTGATGGTTCTTGGGCATGTTGGACAGTGGACACCATCAGCCCTCACCCTTCTCTCTTGGGGTGTTCTGTCTGTCCTTGTCTACCCTCACACTACGTGCTGTGCACTCTTTGGAAAGGACCTTCTCCAAGGGAAGTTTATTAGCAGCTCCGAAAAAGTCCTGGGTCCTCTGTCACCTTGTGCTGAGCTCCATGTGACAATATGGGACATGGTAACAACTCCCATGGTCTGTGTGTAGGCTGCCTTCAGGGTGCTGGGAGCTCCATCAGTTTCCCCTCTGCTCCACACCCTGCACCCTCTGCAGGTGTCAGAGGACTGCCTGTGCTGACCTGAAATGGAGCTTTCTGTGAAATTCAGAGGTGTGCTTCTGCAGCAGCACTCAAGGTAACCCCCACACAGAGGTCTCTGTACATCACTGCATCCCAGGGCCCACTGGCCTGGAGAGAAAACACTGCAAGAATGCTCATGCACACATCTGCTCAGCAAGTGTGTGGTGCAGCAGCAGGGCCTGGGCATTGCCTCCCTGCAAGACACCCAGCAGCTCATCACTGCTCAAGGCTCAGTGAGGGAGGGGGCTGGAACTTCAGCAGATCTCTGGCTCAGAGTACCCTGGAGTCCAGGCTGAAAGGATTTCTGCTGAAAACTGATAGTGAATTGGCACACCTCTGAAAAGAAGCAGACAGTGTTGTGGTGTTTGAAAACTATTAGTTTTGGCTCTCTTATTCTCACATTTCTTCTGAGCAAGGCTGTGTTTAAGTGGGGCCACGTTACCAGTTGTAGCTGTGAAGAATGTGCAGCTGGACTGATAGCTGAGAAAAGTGCCTGGAATTTGTAGTGGGTGGGACGTGGTGGAGAGCTGATCCTTGGGAGGCTGTGCCCAGGCCACCATTAACTTTGGATCTGCCAGCAGAGATGGTACTCTGCTAATTTTCATACTGACTTGGCTCAGACCATTCTGCTTTCATCTGCAGCCTTGGTGCTCATTAGCAGACACACATATGGGCTGCAGACCTTTGTGGGATGCCTTGATCAGGGTAGGGCACGTTCTCCTTCACAGATGTGACCTGGGATGCACATGTATTGTTTCAGTTGGATCGATGACCCCTTGGGAGCTGGAACGTTAATGGAAGCAAACCAGACTTTGGTTAAAGATATAAACAGGAACTCTGTCTGCATTTAAATTCTGGGCAAAAAATCAACATTAAATGCAACATGATGAGAATCCAAATACAAGGGTGCAGAGTTGCATTATTCACAACTACTGTGGTTTAACCCCTTGGGTGTGTGGAGTGTTTTGTTTGTAGTAAATATTTTTGAAGGTTAAGACATCAGAGCCCAAATCTGACACTCTGCCTGCAAGTTATACCTCCCTTTGGTTCAAGTGCACAGTAGGAGCTTTCCAAAGTTAAGCAAAAGTGATAGACTGTCACCCTTAGTGCAGGCATTTTTACAGCTGAGTTACAGGGAGCTGGATAGGTTTACAGTCCTTGGCTTTTGTTTAGCTCACAGATGTAATGATAAAAATGTGGTGTTTGTCATTAAGTGTCCCCTCATTGCTTCCTGTAAAGAAGATCCAACACAGAGGCACACAGTCTGTTCAGTGCTCCTTTCAGTCTGTATGGATATGGTGTGCCCTGCAAGGGAGGAGAAAAGAGAAGCCAGAGACCAAGCAAACCAGAGAGTGATTTTAGGGGCAGTAGGACATTTTGCAGATGGTACTGGAGGATGGGGGCAGCAGTGGAGCAAGTTCCCCCCATTGCTCTTCAGGGTCAGAGAGGATTTCAGTCCCACCAGTCAGCTCCGTCCCTGGACACTGCTGCTCCATCACCAGTAAAGGGGACATTTTAGAACCATCTGAAGTGCTGATCTTTTATGAAGGAAGGTGATTTCCTGGGAATTGGAGAAAAGCCACTGGAGCTTATGAAATACACTTAGAAAACATTCTTCAATGTTACCTGCCGAGGTCAGATAAGAAAAACTCATCTTGCAGACTGGAACATCCTGTCCCTCTGCAGTAAGATGTCAGAATTACTGGTGTGAACCAGAACAGTGAGAGAATATAAAATACAAGATAGTCAGTCTGTGCTAACAAGAGAGCCAAGCAAGGTATTCTCAGTGTTTCCCTCTGGCTATCTAACCTGTAACTATTGCTATAACACAGCAATCCTGTAAAATGGCCTCAGCCAGCACCTGGCAGCTTTGTGGTCCTGGCTCACAGCAGACCTGGCTCCAATGATCTGTTTGGAGCTGATCATTGGAAGAGAGTCGGGATCAGTATGGCAAGGAGGATCTGGGAATGGTCCAGAGGAACTGAAGCTGAGAGGGTCGAGTGTGATGTATCCATCTTCAACCATTCACAGTCTTTCCCAAGTACAGAGCATGGGGCTTGTTATCTGCTCCCTGCTAAAAAAGGGAATGTCTTTAAAAAAGTGAATGCCTCCTGCCTTGTTTTGTTTTATAGACAGCTGTTAAAAAAACCCACAAAGCAATAACCCAACTTTTGTGTTACACCATTTTCTTCTGATTGTTCCTGCATTTTTTAAGTTGAAGCAGATCATGTTTGGTTAAATGTACTCTGAAATTCCTTCTGGAAAAGCATTGTACTATGAACTAAATACTGTTCCTGATCCTTTTGAACCAGTTCCCCACATACTGGGCAGAGCTCCCACTCATTCCAAGGCTACAGTGGCAGCCTCTAGTGTCAGTACCCAGTTTCTGACCTGGTTTGAGAGTAATTGTGAAAAAGAATGTGCTCTCTTCATTTGTCTTTGTCATGCCATCTATATGTAAAGAAATGGCTGATAGTGAAGAGAGGAGGAAGGGACTTGTCTGTATCAGCTCTGTCTTGTCTTAGAGTTTGGAGAAGTCTTTCTGCTGCTGCTGCTGCTTTTCTTTACAAAGTAAGTCACCAGGACCATGAGTGATAAGTGTTGTGTGTGGGTCTTCATGCGGTGGTTGGGTCCCAACAAGCTCTGGAATTGCTCTCAAATAAGTTCCATGTCCAAACTCTGTTTTTAGAGGCACACAGCTGCTCCTGCTGGGACTGTGCAGCATCAATCTCTGCTGCAGGGAGCAGAAAAGCCTCCCCTGGTGCAGAGTGAGTGAAAAGTGGAAGGATTAAAATCATTACTCCTTCTAATAGTCAGGGATTGAAACCATCTGAGGGAGGGGAGGTTTGTCTTTTAAACTAAAACTGTCAGGCACAGCTGATGCTTCTCAAGATGCTCGCTCAGGCCCTGGGGCTGAGGTTTGCACTCCTCACCCCAGTGCTGTCACCCTGGGCATCCTCTGTGCTCTGTGCACAAGGGCCTCTGAAATCCACCTCACTCTGAGATGAGCCCAGATCAGCAACCACAGTTCAGGGGTGGGATGCAGCAAGGCATTTCCATGCCAGGAATGCCTTGGTTTGCTTTGGTTGGGTATTTATTATGCATAATTCTTACAAAGAGTTTCATTGATGTAACCAAGTTTAAAATCATATATTTAAACCAAAAGAATTGGGGTTTTGCAGTGAATCACTGAATTTCTTCATTCATTCCAGCGTGATACTGTTGGCTAGAGAGAAAATTCATACCAGTGCATGGAAATGTGTACTCTGAATGGAGAGCTGATGTCAGAGTCTGTAAATAGAAATATATATCCAGCTAGTGTGACAGTGTGACAGTGAAACTGTATTTTTTTCTGTTCATTGCCACTACATTTAACAGGGTGCTAGTCATCTGCATGGGAGGTGGCAAGTAACGTGTGCTGACCTTAATACCTGAATTTTCACAAGTGTGGTGTGCACTGCAGTAGCTAAAATGGCTCTTAATGTAGCTTTTGTTTTGAAAACAGACTGATTAAAATCTTGATGTGAATAGGAAAAGCAGTAGCTGACTCTCTAGTTGTGCTGCCACCAATGCTCTTGAAATGACTTGAAAACAGCAGTCTCCTGGGAGCCATTCAGATGAATACAAGCTAATGTCATGCTGGAAGGATCCTTTCCCAGCTGCTCAGTTTAAATGGCAGAAGTCATGATTTGCTCAGATCACGGGAGCTTTTAATTCCTCATTTAATAAGAGGTTTCCCTGGATGGCATATTGCTTTTACCCTTCCTGCTGTACATGGTGCAGGCAAGGATAAAATGCACTTCCCCAGCAGCAGTGTTCAGTGGATGGGCTTTGATGTTGCATGTGAGCCACTCTGTTCAATAAATCTCTGGAGGATTCCTGCTTCCATCCTGCCCAAGCTATGGACTCTATCTGCTTCAGGAAATTAATTGCTGACCTGTCCAGTAATTGCTGGGGACAGGCTGATACCTGCTCCACGCTGGCTCCCAGGGCAGGCTGTGTGTGTGCCTGACTGGGGCAACTGTGCAAAGTTTCCTGTTGGTTTGAGCTGCTCTTAGCCCTGAGTGACTGTTTTTAATCCCTGTACTGAGCAATGTGCTTAACAAAAGATTTTTAAGGGGCAGTTACTTGTAACACTCCAAGGCTTCCCATCTGTGCTGGGTGTGTAGGTTGTTATCCCCACTTTTTGCAGACCCTCCACAGCAGCGTGGAGGCAGCAGGATGCTGGAGGCAGCACCAGGCTTTGTTCTGCCTGTCAGCTGTAAATCTTCTGTGGTCACAAAGATCAGAGGATCTTGATGAAAACGTGCTGCCTGTGAGCACCTCCTCTGTGAGAAGTGGAGAACTGCTGGTGTTCAGAGTACAGCCACCTCTTTTTCTGAGATTTTTGCTTCCCAGTTCCTATTGGAATCCTTTTTGTTCTCTTCTCAGGTCACTTCACGTGGGAGAAATACCTGAAAGAGACATGTGCCATCCCAGCTCCTGCCCATTGCTTCAAGCAGGTAAGAGGGTGAATGAAAACAAGCAAGGCCAAAGGTGATGGTCCATTGGTGACCCAGGAGTTCTGTGCCTGGAACAGGTCCCTTTTTTGGCAAGGAAGATCATTAAGGATAAAATAAATCTAAGTTTGCTGAAGCAAAGGTAAAAAAGATATTCAGGTGCTGCAAATACTAAAGTGATGCAGAGGACTTGACTCTCAGATGTGTATGCATGGGAACACAAGAATGTTTTTCTCTCTGTTGAGCACAAGGTCTTGGGAGAAGAAGAATACACTGTCATCCAGGGTTTGGTGGATCCTGCCCAGCAAAGAGATTTTTAATTAGAATTCACCAGATTTTTGTGAATTGAATAGCACCCCCCAGACACTGGGTATTTGAGCACAGAGATGACAGCATTGAGTACAAAGGAGTGAATTTTCATGGCACCCCTGGGTCTGGACAGAGGGGCAGTGGCACAGAGTTACCTGTTTGGGTTTTGGGTCAGGTGAGTGATTCTCCCAAGAGGACTAAGAGGAAAGGATGGGTCTGGTTGTCTAGCTGGTGGCAGTACTGAAAGAAGATGGTCTGGGTCACAGATCTGCCCAGACTCCCTGAACTTCCCTTGCTGCTCAGTGGCCTTTGCTCCCACATTGTGCTCAGAGGATGCTCTCAGTCTTGGCTGGAATCAGTTTTGATGCTCTTGGGGCTTAAGCTTTGTGCCTGAGGTGGTGCGTATATTGGAAATCCTGGCTCTGACCGCATCCCCGTTTTTCTCTTTGCAGTCATACACTCCACCTGCAAATGAATTCAAGATCAGTATGAAACTAGAAGCCCAGGACCCCAGGAACACCACCTCCACTTGCATTGCCACCGTGGTGGGGCTGACGGGTGCCCGCCTGCGCCTGCGCCTGGACGGCAGCGATAACAAGAATGACTTCTGGAGGCTGGTGGACTCTGCTGAAATCCAGCCCATAGGAAACTGTGAGAAGAATGGAGGGATGCTGCAGCCTCCCCTGGGTGAGCTGAAGTTCAGCTGTCCAGCAAGTGCCTTCATTAGCTATGGGGAAAATGCTAGGGTTTGTTATACTTCTGTCCTTGGAACAGAGAGGCCCACAGACTGCCCTGCCTACCACTGTGATGCAGAGCAGCCCTCTTAGCTTGGGCTGTTAAACAGGTGTATCCCACACTAAGTCTGTATTTCTACGTGGACACTGTGGCATGGACAAGGAGATGCTTTAGAGTGTAGGTGAAAGAGCTCTCTGCACCCAGGTGAGCTGCCTGCACCCGTTGCAGCTCAAGCTCAGAATTATTAGCATGTGGTGACTGTGAGCTCGTGGTGTCTGAAATTCCCCCTGTGTACCTCAAAGGAAAAACACATTTTCCACCCATTTGTGTAAAAGAATGCCAGAGCCACTTTGTTTCCCATAGCACACACAAGCAAACAAGGGGAACCCTGAAGTCCTGGTGACCTGAGGCTGTGGGCAGCAGCACTGAAGGCAGAGCAACTGTGCTGGCCTTTTCCAGGTGATTGCCCATGCAAGGACAGAACAAATACAGGTTCTTTTTTTCTGGGAGACACAACGCAGTCACACAGGCCATGTGGCACATGGCTTGAGCAATAGCTTGATCTCTGGGCATTGCCCATTGCTTCAGGCATCAGATCCTGCTTGCAGGCACTGTCATCTCAAAGGTGTGCTTGACATGGAAGGGCTGCCAGCCATCAGGGCTGTCTTGTGCTCCCCCTCCTTGCTGGGCTCAGTGGGTAGAGGTGCTTTGCTGGGGATCAGTAAATCTTGATGTAGCAAATAATCAAGAGAGCAGTTAAGGCTAAGGCATCTGCTGTATCACTGCTAATCCTGACACTGTGATTTCAAAAGCATTTCAATTTTAATTCATGCTAAGTGTATTTGTGCCCAGGTGTCTTTGGGGCAAGAGCAGGTTAGCCAGAGAGCATCTGATGGTGAAACAATGTCTGAAAAGGTTCCCAGTGATTTAAGTCCTGTCTCACATGTAAAGAAGCTTGTTATATTTCATCTGTTTGTTTATTAATTGTGGCTACATCTTCACAAAAACAACCTGGGCAACTGAGTCTTCAGTTAAACACTTTTTTTTTTTTTTTTTTAATGCTAGCCAAATGCTGAGCTGATTTGTTGGTTCTTTCCGGATTAAGCAGCAAGATGAAGCTGCTTTTGCATTCTGCTCCCCATTGTTTTTAAAGTGTTTTCATAAATCTCTCAATTAGCCTGTCCTCAAATAATACCAAGCCAATCTATAGTCATGCAAGAAACCTTCACTAGGATTATCTTGAGTTGATATTTATGTTTGTTCCTGGAGCACCATTTGTGAGCTTTGGTGGAAGTACAGTCTGAATTGCAGTGGGACACTTGAGACTGACCTTTGTGCAGAAACATCAGCAGGTGCATGTTTGTGCACACCCCATCAAGCTGTTTCATATGCAAGTCTAATTATACCCTTTCCCTTCATAATTGCTACAGACAAAACCTGCTCCAGTTACTAACATTAAAGCTGATGGTTTTGTTGTTTATTTCATGCACTGTGCATTAGGAGACATCTCTCTGAAATCCCGTCCCAGGGTGCAGCTCACAGCTCTGGTGCAGCCTGCCAGGAGGCACAAGTACCTCTCATCCTTGCAGGGATGGGTTCCTCCTGTGCCTTCTCTGGGCTTTGCCAGCAGATGGCAATAAGTGTAATCGAGTTGCAGAGAAAAAGTCACTCGTGAGGGTGGTAGCAGAGAGGGTTCATACTCTGTAAGAAGTCTGTGTGCCCATCTCTGATCTGTGTTACCTGCTTAACTTTGGACCAGACAAGAGTGGTTCTCTTGCACCTAGCATAAAGACAGGTAACAAGTAGCTAGTTCTGCAGTTGTCCTTTCTGCCTGCAGAGTGCAAGGGCCCAGAAATCATGGCAAAGATTTTCTGTGCTCCTTGTAGCATTTTCTGTTTGTACCCTGCTGCTGCTGCTCCCCTTTTTTACATAGAAAATGTACTAAGAGGTGATCTTTGCCCTCTGGGAGCTTAACTCTCCTGTCCCCTGGGGCTTGTGTCATGCTTCTTCACTTTCCAGGCTGCTTTGATGAATTACAGGGCTGGCAGGGGTGGCCTCTGCTAAGCTGGTTGTGTTCTGGCATTTTGGTCCTGGCAAAGCTTTGCCATGTTTATCATCTCTGGATGCTCTCCATCCAGGTCCAGTCCCAGGGTTATCTTTAAACCACTACAGATACAGAGAGTGCAGTGGTGTGTTCAGCTGAGCAGCAGAAACTGCCTGGACAGGAAGATGCACATTTAGGAAAGCTGATGTTGTGCAATATCTGGAGCCTTCTATTTGTTTTTTTTTCTTTCCATAAGCCCCTTTCTGTTATTTCTCTACCTTATTTCACAGATGTCAAACCAAAACCTGCCATCCTCTAATGGTTAAATCTGTCCCCTAGCCAAGGCACAGCCTCTTTATTTCTTCAGGTTAGCTTGCCTGCAGCTCACTCTGGCAGGTGGAGCAGCCCACCCAGAAGCTGAGGTGCCCTGTTGAGGAAAAAATTTCACAGCCCAAGTGTGTATTTGCTGATACGTGTCTCCCCTGTAGCTGGATCACTGAAGCTGCCAGCACTAGTGCTGCACTAAATGCTCTGCCTGTATGCTCAGTGTACAGACTTTGTTATGATAAGTGTATATTGCAATCAGACATTCATTTCCAGATGTTTCTTTTCACTAGTGTAATGTTTTGCAATCAGAGTATCTGGAAAAGGTCAAACCTGACTCTCCAGCATGAAAAGGAGGATGGTGTGGGATCACAGTGTAAAGTTCCCATCAGAGCAAGCATGTGCTGTCAGATCTGGTGGCTCCCAAGTCCCTAAAGTCTCCATTTCTGCTTCCTTCTCTGCAGGCTTTCGGCTGAATGCCTCCTCTTGGCCCATGTTCCTTCTGAAGACTCTGAATGGAGCAGAGATGGCTCCTGTCCGGATTTTTCACAAGGTATTTTACTGTACTCTTTGTGAAGACATCCTTCTGGCACATCCCCTTTGCTGCAGAGCACCAAAATAACAGCTGGTGTCTCATGTGAGGTCTGTTGATCCCAGAGGAGTTGAAATTGCCCAGCTTTACCATGGAGCTGCTGTGTCATAGCAGTGCTGAGAATGCAGACAAAGATCTACTAAGCAAATGGGTTGGGCTTGAGCAATGGGCTTGTTTCTCACCTGGGCTGCAGGTGCCACTCAAATTCAGGAACACAGTATGTGGCAGTGAGTATCTCCCTGAAGGTGAGGGAAGAATGATGGAGACTGGCATGTCTCATGTTTTCCTGCTCTGAGGTAACAAAGTGAGAGTATCCTGCAGAGGCTTCTTTCTTTGGAGCTTTATTTTCTGCCTGTGTTGCATGTCACAGGGTGCAGCATTCAGGTAGGCTGCTGGATTTGGAGCAGCAGCTGGGGGATTGCAGAACAGTCAGTAGGGGACTTCAGGAGTGACTTAAGAGGCAGGTGGTTGTGTAGCTAGGCCAGCACATGCACACCTCAGTGGGGTTGAGATCCAGCCCACTCCCTCCCTTCTCCATCTGCTTGTGGAGGTGAGTTTGCTGCTGGAGGGAACAGCTCTGGGCTGGGGACACACCGGCCTGTCCTCTTTGAGCACATTTTCAACTTCTCCTTGTAGGAACCACCATCTCCATCCCAAAACTTCTTCAAGACAGGTATGAAGCTGGAGGCAGTGGACAGGAAAAACCCTCACTTCATCTGCCCGGCCACCATTGGGGAGGTGAGAGGTTCTGAGGTCCTGATAACATTTGATGGCTGGAGAGGTGCCTTCGATTACTGGTGCCGATATGATTCCCGGGACATCTTTCCCGTAGGCTGGTGCTCGCTGACTGGAGATAATCTGCAGCCCCCTGGAACAAAAGGTAAGACCCATGTTGCTGCTTAGCTATCTTTCTTCTCCACTTGGTTCTCAAAGAGCAGCAAAGCAGGTGGAAGTGAGCAGTGAGGACATCTGGGTGTCATGTCTGGCTTTCCTACTGCTGCTTCATGTGTGATGTGGGTACAGACAATCCTACCTCTGGCAGTGTAACAGCCTGGCCTCAGGTGCTAATGGATATCCATCCCTATAGGTGGGCAGGATTGTGGCTCTCTGGAGTGATGGTGGTGCTGTACAACATTGCTGTGGTCTGCTCCTCTACAGGAATTTCATTTGAGTCTTCCCTGTGTCTTTGGAACACACTTTCCTAGGGTCTTCTTCACAGGGGGACTGGGCTATTTGTGGATATAATAAGGGAGTAATGAGAACTCTTCAGCTGCAGGGCTTTGTGCTTCTAAGAGTTATCTTGTTCTGCCTTATGCTGTGGTCTCTGCTGTGAACATGGAAAAAGAGGTGTGGGTCAGGTTCTGCCTTCCTTGTTCCTTGAGCTGTGATTGTTTGTTAGGGACTTGGTGCCTTGCAAAGGTCTGGGCTTTGGCTGTTGAGATTTTTAGATATGTCTAGCTTGCTAGCATTACAGTTGTGTTTGGGACCAAGGGAGCTGTCACTGCTCTCATGCACCTTCCTCTGACATTTGCAGCCTGCTAAGTCCTACACACTCTGGTCAATGAAATGACAAACAGGAGAGCAGCACTCTGCTGGAGCTGAAGGGTTGCTTAGGAGAAGCATTTTTCTGATGAGACTGTTCCTCTTGAACATCCAGGGTCAGCTTGTATTAACCCATCAGGCTGGTGCTTTCTGCCATCCTGTGATGTGGCCATTTCTGTTCCTGTGCTGCAAGGCTGGTGTTGGGGTGGATGTCCTGAGGTCACCCCACATGGCTGATGTGCAGGTCAGGCCACAGCCTCCCCTTCTGTGGAGGTGATATCTGTTACATCTGGAAACTGAAAGACACCCTCACTGTTTTGTCTTGAATTTCTGCATTCTGCCTTGATGTTCCCAGCCTCTCCCTTGCTTCCTGCCATTTGTTTGTGTCCTGCTTGCTGCTGCCCAGCAGGCTTCACAGAGCTGCTGGGACCTCCTGGCTGGTGCTGACTCCTCCAGCAGTGCCCTGGAGTCAGGGGCTCTTGCTTAGCATCCCCACGGTGCTTCTAAGGTACTGCATGAGTGGCTAAAGAAGTGTTTGTGATGGGTGGGAGTTTTCCTGGCAGTGAACTGGGGATAGAAGGTTTCAGGAGGAGGGGGGAAGCTCCCTTCCCAGGAGAAGTGGGAACCTCTGTCTGACCCATGATGCCTGGCACAGGCAGGTTTCTTCCCACATCTGTCAGGAGCTGAAACTGAAGCAGAGCATCCAGAAATCCCACACAGTCATGGGGGCAATTCCACAGTAATTTGGAGTCATCTTGAGAGGCATTTGCTTCCCCTGTTGGCTGGCAGCAGTGATAAGCTTTCCTTCTCACACTGGCTCCATCAGCAGTGACTCTGCATTTCCTGCTCATGTACAGAAATGGTGAAACCTGAAGGTGACACCTCCATGCTCCCAGACAGAGGCAGCCCTTGCTCTCAGGCAGGTTTCTACTCTCTTTGCTGTTTTTCAAGTACAGGAACAAGAGCAGGGGTTGGCAGAGGTTGCATGAGCCATGCAAAAATGCCATGTAGTTGGAATCAGCCTTGTCTCTGTGGTATTTTACTTTCCTCTCTGTGGCTATCCCCTCCCATTCTGGCCCAAGACTTTACAATTTCCACTTTGTGGGATTAAATCAAGAGAAGGGTGCCCTAGGAACTTTCCTCTTCTGTCATTAAATTACTTCCTTGTTCCTTTACTCCTCAGCTGTGCTTTGAAGGAGGGCTGAGGACAGGTTCCCCCCCCCAGGACCTGTGAGTGCTGCTCTTGGCAGGGCTGGAGGATGCTTTACCACAGAGGGATCCCACTTTCCTTTAGCTCCGGTAAAAGATCCCTGTGTGCCAGCCTGGAGCCTGCAGGACCATGTGGTGGAGCTGGGGAGGTTCTTCTCCCTTTGCTAATGGGAATTTCCCTTAAATCACAGAGACCCCGGGGCAGGTGGAGGAGATTGGTGTTAGTGGTGGGGGGTGGGGGTTATACCAGACTCTGGTCACACACTGGCCTGATAGCACCAGGGTGATATCCTTGGGGGAGCTGATAAGTCCTGCAAAGAGTTAACAACTCCATCAAGACTGACAGCTTCCTGGGGCTGAGCGGGAAAGAGGCCTCCTGAAATCAGCTCATGTTCAAGGGAAGCAGAACTTCAAAGAGGCCAGGCGTGTTTATTTTATGCTGGTAACTTAATTTTGCTCTAATCTGTCCCTTCTGTTGGTTGCTAGCAGAGGTGGAGGAGTTCAGGGATTCTCCCAGGCACATCCCTCCTCCAGCTCCACTCCCACCAGTGTTAGCTGAGCTGGGGCAGCTGGGCAGGGTGCTGGGGAAGCTGGGGCCAGCCCAGCCACACCGAGGAGGAGATCTTTCAAAAGGGCACATGTGTGTGAAGGGAGGAAGGGGAGGTCAAGTGGTGAGGAGCAGCAGCTCTCTGCATGCCTGGCTGGTAATTACATTGCTGTCAGATGTGCTGTCTGTGCCTGCTGGGAGAGCTCTGCTGGTGGCCAGATGGCTGTGGGCTCCCCAGCATCTCCTGGAGCTCCTCTCCCAGTGCAGCACAGCTTGGAGCTGGGGGTTCAAATAAACACACACCACAGGGGAAATGTAGCTCTGGGGGTTCCTACACATGCAGTTGGTCCTGCCCCATGTCAGCCTTGGGCTGGGCTTACAGAGCAGGGGGAAATGCAGCAGATCTCATCCTCTGCACCCTCAGCTTCTCCACACCAGTTTGGCAGCAGCTGGGAAGGCAGTTTCCAGGGAATGGATTTCTGTGGCAGTGCTGCAAGCTTCCTCTGGCTTCCTGCCCATTCCAGTGGGCACTCCCAGGTTTGTTTCTGGGCCAGGGATCCCACATAGTGCTGTACATAGTGTGTACAGCATCTTGCATGTCTTTTCATGCCTCTTACACACATACTTTTTTACCCTCAAACACATATCCTGTGCTTTTAGGAATACAACATGAAAAGGACTTCCTGTTAACCTAAGTGCTGGATGGAAGCTTTGAGCTCTGCCCAAAAGGCAGGCTGTGCCAGTGGTAGTTCCTGCAGCTGCCTTGTACTGGAGGTGTTCATGATTTGTGGCTTTACTTCAGAGCTTTAGAAATTTATTGACTGTTGCCAGAAGAACTGTTCACACTTCCATTCTTACTCTGATTTCTGACTTGTGATATTGCAGCATATGAAGGTGAGGCCAAAGTACACTGTGTGCAAATGACTAACAACATACATATTTTCAACAGAAGACCCTGAAGGTGTGTTGGGTAGGGAAGGAATTATCCAAAGCCTGCATGCTTTTCCATTTAAGTCATGTAGTGACTCAGCTGACATTGTAGTAGGTACAGTGCAGAAGTAGCTGATCTTTCTCAAGCCAAAAACTTCAAGGTTTAAATTAGGTTGTGATGCACATAAGCAGTGTACGAGTCTCTGCACTGTAGCAGTGTTAGGCAGAGATGTAAACTGCTGGCAAAGCAGATACTGAAGGAGTGAAATATGTAGGTTAGCTGCTGTGAGTTGTCCCAGTGGGCAGCTCAGCCCCTCCAGCTGCTTGCTCACCCCCCCAGCAGGAGAGGACACAGAATTGGAAAGGTAAAAGTGCAGAAACCATTGGGCTGAGTTTGTAGGTAAAGCAACAGCTGTGTGAGGCACTGTCAGGCATTCCTTGAGTCTTCCCACCAGGTTCCCAGCAGGTTCAGCCACCCATGGCACAGCCAGGCTCCACCACCTGGAACAGTGACCTGGAACAAGTGCCATCACTCCCAGCACCCCCCTTCCTCCTCCTGTCCCCAGCTCTTCTTGCTGAGCTCAGTGTCTCATGGTGGGGACACAAACCTTTGGGCAGTGGGGGTTGGCTTCCTGGCTGTGCCTCCTCCCAGATGTGTTCCCCCAGCCCCCCTGGCCATGCACCAGAAGACATGGAGAAGACTGTGACACTCTGCAAGCCCAGCTCAGCAATAGTTAAAACCCAGGGGTGCTGCCAACACTGTTGTGGTCCCAAATCCAAGGCACAGCACCCTGTGAGCTGTTAATAGAGTTGGTTGTAGCTCAGCTAAACCCAGTGCAGTGCTGTTGAAAAACTTCTTGCATGCATTTTACTTTTCCTAAACCTTCTGCTCCTTGGGGAGTCTTTGGGCACCTCAAGCTTTCATGGCTTTTAAGCAGGACAGAAACAATCCTGCTCAGGTTGCTGATGTAAATGGAGCATGGATTTGGAAAGGTGCTTTGGAGAGTCCCTCTCCATTGTAAGCAGTACAGAAAATCAATATTTAGGATCGACCTAAGGAATGAGGATTGTTGCTTAGTTAATTTGAATCATTTCATCTGGGGAAAAAGAGAGTGAGAGAGGCATAGACAAATGGTGGTGCTGCTACTCAGTTTTGGGGCAAAATGGATTGAAGAAATATTGATAAAAATCACTGAGAAGGAGGAAGAAGGAGATCAAAGACTGGTGAATAATTGTAGTTTCCAGGACCACCTGCCCTCGGCAGGTTGGGGATGAGGTAAATCCCCATCAGCCAAGGTATGGTCTTGCAGAGATACGTGTCTGCTTCTGCTCTCCATGGGAAATTTTGGCTTTCACAACTGATCACAGATTAGAGGAAAGTTAAGTTCTTTGTAGTCTGAGAAACTCACATTAGAAGAGGATCCATGAGAAGATACTTTCCTTTCTGAAGTGGTTTGTGGTTCCCCAGAGCCCCCAGGGGAAGAGAAACCAAACTGAGGTCTTCCAAGGTACCTCTGCAAGGCATCTTCCAGCTCTGAGCTCTTCTTCCAAGGAAGTGATGTACCACAGGAGTCTGTCTGTGCTAGGAAAAGAGACAGGCTGGGAAAAAGGGACTGAGAAGATGGGATGAGGGCTCTGTGCCTTATATAGGCTGATTGTGGGCACAGGAATCTAAGATTTTCTGCAAGATCTGTGTCTTCACACAAGAAAGGGTGTAGAACTTTTTTATTTACACACTAGCTTTAAATTTCAAATAAATGCATGCATTTTCCTAGAGTTGTGCTACAACATTGGGAGATTTCATAGAATCATAGAATGGTTTTGGTTGGAAGGGACCTTAAAAATCCTCTGGTTCCAACCCCCTGCCATAGGTAGGGGCACTCCCAAGGATGGGGCAGCCACAGCTTCTCTGGGCAACCTGGGCCAGGGGCTCACCAACCTCACAGTGAAGAATTTCTTGCTAATATATAACCTAAATATCTGCTCTTCCAGTTTAAAGCCATTTACCCTTGTCCTAACGCTATATTCCCTTGTAAACAGTCCCTCTCCAGATCTCTTGAGATTTAGCTGTGATTTGCCTCAAAAGGTGTGAGATTTTCAGGAGACCCCTCCAGGAGCCCTTCTCACAGCTGAGCACTGTTAGGTCTGTGCATGATCCCAGCCATACTGCTACTTGAAGGTGCTGTGACAGGGACAGTTTTCTGCAGTGAAATTTCCAAGTCTTGAGAAATCCAGATTTAATCTGTGCCTGCAGACAGACACACACATCCATACACACAACTCTTTCACTGTATTAGCACTCCTTCAGTCTGCTCACCCATGCTTAGCACATCACTGCTGGAGGGCAGGGAAATACTCTGACCTTAAAAACAAGGATGAAGGGACATACACAGCCTGCAGCAGCCTGCCCACACTCACAAATACTGCTGTCAGAGTCTGTAACTCAAAGTTCTTGTGCCATCCCTCCCTTCAGGCTGTGGCTCTGGCTGACACTGAGTTCCTGTGGAGTTCCATGGTGCATTCATCACACCCTTTTCCACCCTCTGGATCCTCTGTTGCAGAGAGGGATGCTGTGCTGGCTGTGGGAGAGAGTCAGCAGTGAAAGCATCAAGGCTTGGGTGGGCAGAGCTGGAAGCAGCTCTAGCACTGGAATTTGGGGGAGTGGAGTTGCTGCCTTGGCACCAGCCCAGCTGGCAGAGAGGCCCCACACCCAGCTGGGTCTGGAGAGCTAATGCAGAGCACATCATCCCAGCTCCTGTGCCAAGGGAATGGGAAGCTGCAGCAAGTGTGTGGGGAGCCTGGTGCCGGGTGTGATGGAACAACAGGCACTGGCCTTGACAGCCCTCACCTGGCACTGCTGTGAGCTGTCAGCACACCCTGGTCATGGCTGCCTTGAGGGTGTTTCTCTCTGCTTGCAAAGCAAGCAAAAGTTAATATTTTTAAATAGTTACCATGGGGATGTGTTGAAGAGGAGCTCACGTGCACTCCTGGACTCTCCATCTGTTGCATGCTTTGTGCAGCCAAAGGAGTGGAGCATGCCCCAAGGCACCCTGCCCTTGGGTGGGTGCTGTGCCAGGAGCCACCAACCCAGGAGGTGACAGAAGGGCACAAAATGCTGCCCCTGGATAGAAAGTTCATGAAGCTCTTAATCTCTTTGCACTGTTGCTGCCATGTCATTTATTGTTTAATTGCTTGGTGTCTTCAAATGAAGATGATGATCAGCTAAATTTTCTACCCCATGGGTAAAGGTAATGTGAATTTTATGACTTTTCTTCACTTTTGTTGTTGGTTGGTTTGTCTTCCTCCTTTGGGATGAGAAGATACTGGATGGAGGAGCCTTATCAAGAGTAGCTGGCACGGTAACACCCAGGTGAGCTTCTGTGCTTTACTGCTTGGAGGAGATGGAAGAATTGCTGCCACCTCAGCAATTGAAGTGATTTGGAGCTCACACATCAAGCTGGGTGACAGTGGGTGGCTGGATTTGGGACTAGACAGGTAGAGCTTGTGTACTGCCAGTGGAAGGTTACACTGAGCAGATCAGCATTTTCTCTTGTATTCCCAAGTCATCAGTGCCATCATCCCTGGGTGTTGCTGCCTTTGTGACTTCTATTGGAAGAGCTCAGGAAAAGCTTCTGAGCTGTTTGGAGCACAGGGCTAAGGTGCTTAACTTGGATGTGTGGCTTGGCTTGGATGTGTGTCCTGGAATACACATGGGCTGGGGGGTCTGGGGGCTTGGACAAGAGCAGCACTACAGGAGCATGTGCTGACAGTGCCCACATTTCAGTGAACAGCAATACTGTGGCTTAGCAGGAGTGGTGAATCTGGTCTGTCAGACCTGATGGTTCTGTCTCAGGGCTGACAAAAGCCCCTAAGAAGAAGAGCTGACCTGGGAAAGGCAGAGTTTCCACTGCCTCCCAGCCTGTCCCTAATACCAGTGCCTCGGCCTTTCTCCCAGATCGATTTTTCCTTCTGTTGTATTCTAAAATATTTCATAGCACAGAGAGCCTGAGTTGCACTGAGGATGCTTCCTTTCCTTTTTCCTCTTGATTCCTGTTCCAAAACGAAGTTTCAGAATCTCAGGACATACTGAGTGTTTGCAGGAGGTTTCTACAGGACCATCACTGTTGAAACCTTCCTCTCTGTGAGTGAATAATGCTGGGGTGGCTGCTCCATTTCTGACAGGTCTCTCATCAGTAACACTGCTTCTGCTGATGGGACATGGTGCATGAACACCTGTGTAGGGTGAAGGCCTAAGTGCTTTCAGCATGGAACTGGACAAACTCCAGGAAGAGCAGCAGTCCAGGGCTTTTATTTCTGAGTCTCTGTAATTGTCTTGGGATGCTCTGAGCTGCTGCAGGGCTGGTGTCCCTGCCTAACCACTCCCTGCTGCTGAGTTTGGAAGGAGAGTTAAATAAGTCTGAAGTGTGTCCAGGGCAGCACTTTGTGTATCTTCAGGAGAGCCACAGGGGAAGTGCAGTTTCCCCCCCAAGTCAAGTGCTTTAAACATTTAGGGCTAAAAAGCTTCACATGGAGGTTTCATGGCTCTGTGCCTAGTTTCTGCTTGTCACCAGCACACACATGCCAGCTGTTGGTGACAGGAGCTTGGTCCCTTGCAGAGGTGCCTCTTTGGATGCAGGCAAGTGCTGGAGGAAGCAGAATCATTTTACAGACTCTCCTCAGGAAGGTCTGAAAAGACTGCACATGGTTCATGGGGTGGTTTAACTGGAGCAGTGGATTTGCATATGGGTGAAATGGTCCCATTTTGGTGGGATTTTTCACATGGACTCCATGGGAGCAAAAACATCACATCATCTCTTTGTGAGTAATTTCTTCAATTTTTTGTTTCCTCCCCTTTATTTGGACAGGGAAGGTAAATGATGCTGAGCCTGGCATTGGTGAACAAGTGTATGTTGCCATGGTGTACATTTTTATTAGATCTAGGAACTTCATACTCAATATACATCCCCACTTGTTATAAAAATTGGACATTTTGCTGCCTGTCTTCTTCATCTTTGGTATTTTTATAACTTCTGAAGAGCTTTGAAAAAGAAGAAAAGGTGGAATAAACTGCACCTTTCTAGCAGTCTCCTTGTTCTTTGTGCACTGAGATGTTGAAGGTGTTCTGCTAATATTTAACCTGGAAGCCAAAGCAAAAAAAAGACCTTCAGAGAAGATCAGAACAAGCAGAAACCCCAGGAACAGTTCTGAATAGCCTGAATATGACAAGAGTACAGAAACATTTTTGTTCTCAACATGGGGCTTTGGAAACTCACTGATAATGAACTCTCAGAGGCAGATGATGTGATCAGTGAGTAGACTGCTGGTTCCTCATGCCACATATTTTAACTGAGTGTGTGTTCTTGAGCTAGCTGGATGTAGCAGCATAGCCATCTTGTTGCAAACTGCTGTGGGCTGAAAATCTGTGAAGAAAGTCATGTCCTCTGTCCCACTGCAGGTGTAATGGTGTAGGTGCAGGTGTGATTGACTTGGGTGTGCTTGCAGAAGCTGAAGTCTTACCCAGTCTGCAGGTTTGCTGCATCCTAAGGCCACGACTCAGGGATTTTCTTGAGAGCTGTTGTGTGGCCCAGACATGTGTCAGCCATCCCTAGTGCTTTGGGCAGCCCTCTGTGGCTGTGTGCTCTCCTGATGACCTCTCTTGAAGCAATTAGCCAGGAAGAGCTGCAGTATGATGGTTTTTCTGAAGTGTAGGAATGAATTGGTTTATGTTGTCAGTGTCTGTATCAGGACCAAAGCCGCCAGTTCAGCTCCTGTACTGCCCACAGAGCTGCTGGGTTCTTGCAGAGGCTTCTGGAGCACTCGCCATGTGCCCACCAGCAGTGTCATGCAGGAGGACATCTCAGCCTGGATTTGGGGTGGTCAAATTAAGCTTTGAGTCTTGAAGTTCAGATTTTATCTTGATTTTTTTCTGACTTTGCATTGTGATACCTTTTGGAGCTCCCTGATTGTCGCTTCTTTCACCCACTTCTGCATCCCCTCAGTCAGGAGCTTGAGTTTCAACTCAGCTGATGCATTTCTCACACTGGAACTGCCCATCTCAATTCTCATCTCCTTTTTGTAGTTTAGAATCTCTCTGTTTTAATTCTATAGCTGCTTCAGAGCTGATTCAAATGACACATCATTGCAACAGCTGAATTTTTGCAGAGCAGATGAGACTTCAGGGGGCAGTCATGAACCCAGCTTGTGTTGCATGCAGTTTATTTGGAGGTAGTGGGATGGGAACTCGAGGAAAACTGCTTACTGGGGATATGAGGATGGTGATTGTAGACCAATTTGTCATTGGCTTGTCCTCTGCATTTGAACCATATGTTCCAGTTGGCTCATAGCAGCTCCTTGTTGTCTCCTGGTAGCTGGGCTGGGAGAAGGAGCTGTGCTCCAGGCAGGCTGGGGCAGCTTGGAGGAACATCTAGCTGGCCTTGCAGAGCTGGGCCCAGAGGTGTCTGAGCACTGGACAAATAAAAAAAGATGATTACACAAAGATGCAAGAAAAGGCCACCAGCTTTGTAAAAATGGACTACAAAGATTGCTGGACACTGGCTCATATAAGAGAGCATTTTTCTAAGGGTGATGAGAACAAATAACCAGCACTGCTTCACTGTGAGCTGTAGTTCTGTGAGGGCTCACTCTGCACTCCAGATCTGCATACTAAATCTCTCAAACCAGCCCCACTGTCCAAAACTGTCATTTTTCTCTGTGGTGTGAATGCCTGTGCCAGGTCTGTTCCCAGTGTGGGCTTTGTGCTGTTTTGCTTTGCCTACTGGGAGCTGGAAGAGGGAATATCAGGCAAAAAGGGGGATGAAGAAGCTGGAGTGTGCTGCCTCTCCAAGCTCCAGCCATGTATCTGGCAGCATGACATGTTCCTGGCTGGCTGTGCAGATGTGCCACAGCAAACATGCTGGGACAGGAGGGGTTTCTGAGCTGCTCTTCAGGGAAAGTTTGCTTGGCTGCTCCAGTGGTGACAGGTGTGATGCCATTTTCCCTTATCCAAATGGCACTTCATAGAATGCCTTTGCAGTATCTTATAAAAAAGATGCATGACTCAGTTTACCCATCCATTTCAAAATGCTGCCCAGTGGTTACAGAACAGTTAATTTCTTTCCCACATGGGGGAGAAATTAAGACCTGGGTTTTGGAACTAAGTAAATCTGTGTGTTCAGCACTAAACTGAAAATGAGTTTCACTGAGGACAATGATTTGGACATCCTTGCTCATCACAGCACTGTCACTATTTTTGTCTCTGGTCATGAGCCAGTCACTTACCTGTTTATTTTGCCACCATCAGAATGGGGACTCTGCTAAGCCCTGGGACATCCTGATGAATAAGTCCAATGTGTTGCACATCCCTAACACTTGTTGTGCTGGGTTGCAAAGCATGTTCCCCCTGCATTGAGGAATATCTGCACTCAGATATGTTTATGCTCTAAAAAGCATCAATCACTGCTGAGTGATAATAAGAGTTACTGTCTCTGAAATGATGCTGGAAACTGGTTAAAAGCCCTAAGAGATACTTTACATTGTATACGAAGCAGAAGAGCCAGTGCAGTGTGAAGGGGCTTTTTAAAATGCTCCAAAAATGCTTTAAAAAGTCTGATCAAAGAGTTTTCTTACTAGGGTCAGTGAAGGACAGTCGTGGGGTGGCTCTTGACATGCAGTGGGGCAAGGCTGGGCTTAGCCCTGGCTGAAGGTATCCCTGGAAAGGCTTGAACTCTATGGAAATGAGAATCCAGGGATCAGCTGTAGGTTTAGGAGCTTTTTGCTTGATTTTTAACCAGTGCAATGAGGACTTCTATTCAGTTGGTTTTTACCCTGATGTCCAACATCATGATCTCTCATTTTTCCAAAGTGGAATCTTTTTCTCTGGCTCTTTCTGGCCACTGCTGTGTTTTGAGCTGATGTTATTGTGCCATGAATGTTACAGCCGAAGTTCTTCCTCCTGAAGAAGCACCAGGCAACTCGGAGCTCAGCATTTTGCATCTGAAGGTAGGAGTGGTTTTCTCCACACTCTACTTTATGTTTATTCATGTGATGGTCACCTGCTCTTTTCTTGCCCTGAAACTCGGTCTTCCAGCTTCATTCTGGTGCTGTTCATGGGGTCCTGGGAAGTGTGAATCATTAGAAAACTTCCTCACCTTGCTTATTAGCTCAGAAGTCACTCAGGAGTACATTGAGCAGTGCAGATCCTGCTGCAGATCCCTGTGCACTCTACATGGACTTCTTTCCTCCACAAGAATGACTGTTTGGCCCTCCCTCTTCTAACCCTTGGTTTATCCCTGTAGAAAACATCTCTTATCCCATGGCTCTTTACATTTTACAGAAGCCTTTGGTGAGGATCTCAGAGGCTTTGTGGGAAGGCAGATCCGTCCACGTGGCCACTGACCAGTCCAGACCCTTGAGGTTCTCAAAGCTTTGTTTCTGGCATAGAAGCTGTGCTGACACTGCCTGGTAGCTCAGATTCCTCTTGGGGGCTGTGTTACTGGATAAAACCTCAGTTTTGTTGCAGGAAATGCTTCAGCCACGTGCACTTTTTGCTCGTGTCAAGCCAACTACTTGGGTTTGGTAGATGAGTGGGTGGAGAGGGTGGACAGTGATGCACAAAGGGGCAGCCTTGGTGGTGCAGAGGGCTCTTTGGGTTGTGAGTTCTGGGTGCAGAATTGAGGTTTTCTGACCTTCAGCTCCAGCAGCACTGACTGCAATCTGTAGTTGTTCTTGTTTTGGATATCCGTGTGTGGTTGTAATTAGAGGAAGGAGGATGTGTGGGACTTTTTGCAATACTGTTACTGGTCTGGGAGTTCAGGCAAGTTGCTGAACCTCCAGCTGTGGGAGTGTTGCCCAGTGTCTCTGAGGTGTGGTGCAAGGTGTAGTGAACTCCCTGGAAGGGTTTTGGGATCCCTGGATGTGCTGTGTTGGGAAAGTGCCAGCAGGAATTGGGGCTGCAGGAATTCCACCTTGAGAGCTGTAAATGTAAGACTTGTGCAAGACAAAAAAGATGTTGCTGGTGTCACTGGGACTCTTGAGACTTTTGTTTTTGGTTTTTTTTTTAAGTTGGTTTATTTTTGTAAATAAAACAACCACAAAAATGCCATGGCTTGTGCCAGTGGGCTGTGTGGTGGCATCTGCAGTGCACAGAGCTAATCTCAGCACATGCAAACAATTAAAGTAAGAAAATTGCTGCTCCAAACTGTGGAGATTGCTAAGCCCTTAAGGAATGGGACACTCATGATGAATGTTCAGAGCAGGTTCAGTGAAACAAACACTGGAAGAGTGGCCTACAGGGATAAAAAAATATATATGAATGGCATTTTCAGTCTTCTGAGGAACCACCCCCTGTGTTTTGGGACACTGTAATGGTCATTACTGGTATCTCTAGAGGGAAGAGGTGTGAGTGATGGATGCATCTCAGAGTAAAGTAGCCCTCAGCACCTAAAATGGATGTTTGGGGTTTTGTGGTATAGTGGTACAGTAATGCAAACTCTTAAATGACTGCTTCATTGAAGGGAAAAGTAGGAAACATTTTCCACTTTCACGTCTTCAGTTCCATATTTTCCTACCTGTTGGCTTTGCTGTACTTATCCCAAGGCCATAATTTTGTCTTCTTCAAGCTGTGACAAGCCTGAGATCAGCTGATGCATGGCAAATCTTTCTAGTACCAGCTGACCCTTGAGATGTGGACAGCAACTCTATGGAGTATTCTGTAAATAACAGTTGGAATTGCAGGGGGGTGGGCAGCTGCAGGTGCTGCTGGTGTGAACTGCTGAGGGACACTTTGGAAATAGAACCTTAAGTCTTGAATTCTCTGTCAGGTCTCTGTTTCTGCAGGAAGCTTGAGACTCCTTTAAACTAATTCTTCAGTGATTAATAACCCAGTCAATGGTGCTCATCTTTTCTTTGGCTCCGAGTTCAGCAATTTTTGATTCTGTATCTTTAGGGTGATGTTTCTGACTGCACCCAAACTGATCCCCTGCCAGCTGGCACAGCAAGGAGCAGGCCCATGGTGCTGGAGGCCTGTGTGACCCAAGACAAGACAGTTCAGCCAGCAGAAAACTTGTTGCTTAGTTTTCTGTTACGTTAATGAGCTGAAATGATTAATCATGGGTTCAGTTCACAATAATGCAAGTTGGAAGGGACTGATGGAGGTTGCATGGCCCAACTCCCTGTCTCAAGCAGGGTCAGCTTTAGAGTTAGTCTAGGGTGCTCAGAGCTCATGTGAGCACTGAAGCTGTGGTTTACAACCTTCCTAAGGAAGATGACACTTTCCTCAGCAGCAACAAACTATTGATTTTTTTAAGCAGGAGAGCTCCACTTCAATTTCTGAAAATTTGGCTGCTCTCAGTGGCTCCCTTTGTCAGAGTGGTACAAGGAGGTAAGTGGGGGTGTCCCTGGCGGATGCTCACCAGCTGAGTAAGGCCTGGTAAATGGAAACTTTTTGGTAACTGAAGGAGATGTGGGCACTGGCTTGCAGCTGCAAGATAATCCTGCTTGCTGGGTACAGCTGTTACCACTGCTGGAGCTGGTTGGGTGTCAGGGTGGGTGTGAGCAGGGCTGAGCACCCTGCAGGGCTCTGTCCTGCACTCCTCTGCTTCTTGACCAGCTCAGGATTTCTGATAGGGGCAAGAGAGGTGAATGAGCATGGGTTGGTGTTTTCTCAGATTCTGGTTAAAATCCAACAAAAAGCCAGGTGAGTCTGCTGAATGGTGCTGGATTGTGAGATGATGGGACTTGGTTTCATTTTCCAGGTCAGAAAAATGTCTGTACATTGTATCAGTCTCATAGAAACAGCCACAAGAAAAAATACTAGTGCCTGTTCAGCAGTGTATTCAGCAATACTGTCAGGCACAAAGCAACAATCTAGGTCATTTTCTGTGCATTTGTGCCCTGAGCTGGCTGCACATTCAGATGTAACTTGGGCTGTTCTGTTCCTGAGCTGCAGGAGCCAGGGCTGGGGCAGGGATGTGCTGCCAGGGGTGGTGGGTGCAGTGGGAGCTCCTCTGTCTGACACAGCTCAGTGAAATGAGGTTTTCTGTCAAGTTACAGGGTTTTCTTCCCCTAAAACCAAAACTGATTCGTTAAGCCTGGTAAATTCATGTTACCTGTAAGAAAGATCTTTACAGCTGAAGTAGACAACAGATCTAATAGTTATAAACTGGAGCACAGGCAGTTCTGTAGAAATATTAGGAAGAATTTTTGCACTGTGAGGGTGACTGGGCACTGGCCCAAGCTGCCCAGGGAGGTTGTGGAGTCTCCTTCCCTGGAGACATTCAAAGCCCACCTGGGTGTGTTCCTGTGTGACCTTCTATAGGTTCCCTGTTCTGGCAGGGGGGTTGGACTAGATGATCTTTCGAGGTCACTTCCGACCCCTCACTTTCTGTGATTCTATGATCTTTCTAGCCTTTATTGTACCAAAAGGTGAAACACTTTTTTAATAAAACTGTACAGTGAAAGCTTGCACACCAGAGTTCACCTGACATCCATCTCCTTTTCATTGGCACTGGGGTTTCTTTGAGACATGGGTCCAGGCTGGGAGCCAAGGGTGCCTACTTCATCCCAGTTTCCCAACTGTACCATTTTTGACAATTTTTCCCTAAAAATACCGAGACTGTGTTTTCTTCACAACTTGTCTGTAGAATCCTCAGTTTCTCTTCCAGGTTAGAGAAACCTCGTTGCAGCACAGTGTGGTTTAGACACCCAGCACTGGTGCAGGTTGCAAACTAAATGCCCCCTGCATTGTTTTACAGATTCAATTGATGTTTCAGTTTTTATTATAGTACAGAGCATTTTACATATGTTTATCCTCATTCTATCAACTTGTGGCATCTTAGTAAACCCTTTAACACAAGTGTTTCTCTGCTGAGATCAGCCATGCACATGTAGTGCTGGAGGCATTGATTCAGTGGTCAGTGCTTGTCCTCCTGTCCCTTCAGTGCCATTCCTCTTTGGCAGCACAGCATGGAGCACCTGCAGAGGTGACACTCACTGTCCTGAAAAGCCATCAGCTGTAAGATGCACTTGTGCTATTGTATTGCTCTTCTTCCCATTAATGTTAACTTCTCAAGCAAGGTAATTTTTATTCTCATTTTTATTGCAGTTCTCTGTGTCTGCCTGACAAACACAAAAAAAGCCATTCCTTGGGCAGTTAGATGGATTGCTGTGTACTTCTCCCCAGCATACAGAACCCTAATGCACAAAAGCAAAGAAATAGAATAAAAACCACAGCAGCAACAACAAAAACAACAACAACAAAAAGAATAAATAAATAAATAAGGGCACCAGAAGATGGACATGAGCCAGCACTGTGTGCTTACAGCCCAGAAGGCCAATTGCATGCTGGGCTTCATTGAAAGAAGTGTGGCCAGCAGACTGAGAGGTGACTCTGCCCCTCTGCTCTTCTCTGCTGAGACCTCTCCTGGAGTGCTGTGTGCAGCTTTGGGGCCCTCAACACAGGAAGGACATAAACCTGTTGTAGTGGGTCCAGAGGAGGGCCACAAAAGTGATGAGGGGGCTGGAACACCCCTCCTGTGAAGCCAGGCTGAGGGAGCTGGGGTTGTTCAGCCTGGGGAGGAGAAGACTCCAGGGAGACCTTCTTGTGGCCTTCCAGTATCCGAAGGGGCCACAGGAAAGCTGGGGAGGGACTGTTCCTGAGGGCATGTAGTGATAGGATGTGGGGCCATGGTCTTCATCTAGAGCAGGGTAGATTCAGATTGGATATTAGGAAGATGTTCTTTACTACAAGGGTGGTGAAACACTGGAACAGGTTGCTCTGGTTGGTGGAGGCCCCGTCCCTAGAGACATTTGAGGTCAGGCTTGACAGGGCTCTAAGCAACCTGATGCAGTTAAAGATGTCCCTGCTCCTTCAGTGGATTGGACTGGATGACCTTTAAAGGTCCCTTCCAACCCAGAACATTCTGTGATTCTATGAAGTCTTGTCCTGCCCATATGACAAACAGAACAGGGCTGATTCCTGTGCACACTGAGTGCTCTGGTGTTTGCAGTGGTTAGGGTGGATGTAAATCACCCAAAGACAACCACAGAACATTCTGCATTTCACTTTGTGTGCAGATTACTCATAGAAACATGAAGGAACTCAGTGCAGTACGGCAGGGACCTCCCAGCAGCCAGGGGAAGCATCTGCCAGATTTGCCAGAGGCAGCAGGAGTGCTTCCTGGTGTTCCTCACCCTCCTCTGTGGTTGTTGTTGACCTCCGTGTCCTAAAATGTCCTGGCCAGGTGACCTCACTGTGACACTGAGCTGGCAGCTGGGGGTCAGCTCTCTCTGCCCTCATCCCCTGCACTCCTGTCTTTGGCACTGCCAATGAGACTGAAATCCCTGTCTGCCTGGGGACTGGGAATCCTGATGGCAGCTTGGTCCTATTGGATTGCCTGGCCAGCATGTCCACCCAGGTGAAGTCCTGTAGTCCTGCCGTAAGATGACACCAGTCTTGGTTTTGAGCTGTCCAAATGAACCATTTGCTCAGGTTTTTCTTGGACCTGGCAGTCAGGTGCCTGCCCAGTCTCCCCATGGAGAGCACAGAGTGCCCCAGAGTCAAAGCTGGTGAATGGAGTCAGCAGAAGAGCAAAGCAGGAACCTCCAGTGGCTCATCCACCTAAGGCCAGAAACTGCCACTGCTGGGACTTTTCTCTCCCAGTACCAGCCATGCTGTTGACTTGGTCTGTGCTCTGGTTAGCACTGAAGGGGTTAGCAGAGCTGTCACTTCATTGCCCCATGCCTAGAGTATCTTCTGGCTTGGGACTTGCTGCTGTCACCTCACAGCCCACTGATCTTCTCCAGACCCCTAGAAATTTGGACCCTCCTCCATTTGCTGCTTCTGAGCTGCCAGCAGGAAGCAGTGTCTGTGTGCCAAGGAAATGAGTCCTTGCTCACAGTTACTGCTCATAAAACTCTTGTTAAAAAAACATAAAAATCATTTTATGTACCCACAGTTGTGCCACTGTTAGGGCTGCGTGCCACCCAGTCCTGCAGTGCACTCTGTTCCCTTTGCCAAAATTTTCTTCATAACTACGAGGGCTTCTCACTTCAAGAGTGTTTATCTTTTTCCTAGTTCAGAGCCCTCATGCTGAACACAAAGTGAGGTTCCCAGGTCTGAAAAGCAAGCCATCCTAAAGGTGACTTTTCAACAAGTGCATTTTTTAAAATCTAGACGGGTTCTCTTTTGTTTCTGTTTACCAGAAGTTTAAAATTAGAGGGACCATTGGTCTGCTGAGTTGGGCCAGTACATTTCTAGCCTTTAGCATAACTTACGAAAAATGAGTGACCAAGGTCAGGGGATTTGTGGGCAAATACATCAGAAACTTGATTTTGTCAGGGAAAGCATGAAAAGATAAGAAGGAACAGACCATGTGCTGGCACTTCACTTACTTCTGGCAGTAGGTGAGAGGAGCAGGGCTGCTCATCCCGCTTAGATGAGCTGTCACTTGGGGCCAGGAGCAATTGTCCTTGCATGCATTAAGGATGGAGCTGGTATCTTCCTCTGCAGTTCACTGGGAACTTAGGGACAGCAAATTTGATTTCTGCCTTGAGCTAGATTTCTGGCACAGCACTGGCTCTGTGGCTTTCAGGCAGGTCTTGACTGATCCTTCTCCTAGGAATGCTTTCAGTGCATTTACACGATTGCTGGCAGGTCACCACTCGCAGAAGGAAGAGGTGTGGGTGCCAGTTTTTTTCAGGAAGGAGGCTGTGACTGAAAATCTGATCTGTTTGGAGTTCGGCCCATCCAGGCTAAGCCACAGTGTCCCCCTGCTCAAGTGCTGAAGCAAGGATCAGTGTATTTGGTTTTTATTCTGGCATGGAAAGCAGCAGCCTCCATTCAGGGGGCTGCGATTACTCCAGGTTTTTCCATGTTGACACTGTATAAAGATGGAGGCTCTCTTGTTTTGATTCTCGCCATGATTTAATTATATTTGCTTTTTCTCTTTTTATTTCAGTTGTGATTCCAAAGAGCCCTTTACCTGCCTCCGAAGTAAACTCGGAGAAACCTAGCATGCACAGTAGCACAAAGACTGTTTTGGGGCATCAACAAGGGCAAAGGCGTCGCAAAACAGGGAAGAAGCGTGGTCGAACGACCAAAGCGCTAATCCATCACCCCATGCCTACACCCTCCAAGTCAGTGGAGCCTTTGAAATTCCCCAGAAAGAGAGGCCCCAAGCCTGGCAGTAAGGTAAAAGCTGATGCTGATGCAGGCGGGTAAAAAGCAGGTGCTGCAAGTTCTGCCATGGGTTGGTGCATGCGTGTGTTTGTGCACGTTTGTCTCAGCCTCTGGCTGTGTAACTGCAGCAAGTAGGAGACCAAAGAGTTATGTGGGCTGGGAATATCCCTCAGAGTCCAGCTCCAGAGCTGTAGAGAATGTCTGTGTCCTAAAGGTCATTTCCATCAACAAACTGTGTCTTTGGAGCTTCATTAGCTGTGAAGTAGCATGGCAGATGCTGTGATCGTGACAGGATGGCCAAATGGTGGAAAAATCTCTTCCATCCATTGTGGGTAGCTAGTCTAAGTCAAGCAGAGGTGGCAGATCTTAGGCTTGCTACTCTTTCAGGGTTGTGGTTTATAAAATACACACATATTGATTATTAGGTTCTTGAGACTCCCCGTCATCACCATCAGAAGTTTGTCATGTTCCACAGTGCCTTGTCTGTTGGATGCAAAGGAGAGTGTAGTGATCATGGATGGTAAAGGAGAGCAGGCATAAAAGGAGAAATATCTCCTCTTTTTCTGCAGAGGAAGCCTAGGACATTGCTGAATCCAGCACCCACCTCTCCAACAACCAGTACCCCAGAACCAGACACAAGCACTGTGCCTCAGGACGCTGCTACAATCCCCAGCTCTGCCATGCAGGCTCCCACAGGTAAGGGTCTCAAACTGCATTCTTGACAAGATTGCACAGTCAGGAACTGTAGCATTGAGGATGTCACACACCACGATACTCCCATTTTCTGAACCCTGGACAGCAGCAAATGTTACCATTCCAGAAAGGCTGCCTGCCTAGGGGAGAGTGTGGGGCTAAGAGAGGCACAGGAGTTCGGATCAGCCATTCATTTATCTCTCTGTTTTGGCAATGGTGAAGTCGTAGGAAGATTGCAAATCCATCTGGGACTGCAAGGATCCCTTTCCCTGGGTCACCATGTGCATGTTGGTGACTCCACAGCTTTCACAGGGCACTTCTCATGGCCTTTGTGCCCAGAGGTAGTGCAGTGAGCAGCACCTCTGGTGTGCTCAGAGCCCTCCCAAGCCATTCCAGGCACAGCTGCTGAATCTGCAGCAAGATGCAGAACAACTGCTGAACAACTGTGGCAATGCTTCAGGCAGGATATTGAGGCAAACAGGGACAAGAGGGAGCTGGGGAGGAGTAGGAGCAGCAGTGCTCTCTGCTGCAGCTGTGAGATGTAGCTGAAGATGTAGTCTGAGCAGGAAAGTCTAATGCAGAGCTGCTTTTTGTGTGTTTGGTCAAGCACTGGCTGAGCCCTCTGTTTCCTAGGACGTAATTGGCCAGTTGTCCAAGGAACTTACAGAATCCAGTTTCCCTAAAAAATTTGGGTAATTTTCCTTCATCTCCTTCGAACATCACAGCTGCCTTACCTGGCTGGCACGGGAACCACTTTGCACCCTCCCTTTGGGAACCTGAGTGCTGGGGAAAATGGGCAAAGAACAGCAGCAGCTTGGAAAGTGAGTGAGGCAGAAAGATTTTGGAGGTGAGGTTCCTCTTTGTAAGTGGCTCTGCTCACAGGCAGTCATGGTGGATTCCCCTTTGTCAGCGAGGTGACAGGCTTAAAAACTCAGCATCTCTCAGGTTCAATTTTAGGCATCTGTTTCTTGCTTTCTTGAGTGAGTTAATGGCAAACACCTTTCTCATCTTGGCAGTTTGCATTTACTTGAACAAGAATGGCAGCACTGGGCCCCACCTAGACAAGAAGAAAGTTCAGCAGCTGCCAGATCATTTTGGACCAGCTCGAGCTTCTGTTGTCCTGCAGCAAGCAGTACAGGCCTGCATTGATTGTGCTTATCATCAGAAAACAGTCTTCTCCTTCTTAAAACAAGGCCATGGGGGAGAGGTCATCTCAGGTGAGAACTGTCCCACAGCACTTTGCCTTCAGAGGTGTCATTGCAAGAATTCACTCCTGTCTGTCCTGAAGCTTGGTCAGTCGTGGGCAGGGGGCAGACAGATTTCTGTCTTCTTTTTCTTGCCAAACATCTGTACCAGTGAAGCAGCAGGTGGTGGCTGTCGCAGAGCAGTGAGCATGGCCTCCAGGCAGAGTGCAGGCAGCGGGCAGCCCTGTTACCAGCTGGGCAGCCTCCTGCCTCACCTGGCATCCCCCAGCACTGCCCGACCCCCAGGAGGAGGCAGAAGGGGTGGGACTGACAGAACTGACAGGAAGACAAGAAATGCACCGGTGTTTAATTTCACTTTTAGTCCTGTGTTTATCTGGATGCTGGAAGTACAGGCCCCTCCTGGAATGCCTTCCCATTCCCTGGAACGCAGCTTCCCAGGCGCTGCCCACCCTGCCTGGCGCTGGGCGCTGGGTGCTGGCACTGGGTGCTGGTGCTGGTGCTGGTGCACTGGGCTGGTTGCAGCCTGTCCCGGGGCAGTGAGCTCGCTAGCACAGCCAGCAGAAGGCAGTGGCTTTTGTTTGCTCTAGTCTAGACCAGCGATGCTGAGATACAGAAGCTGGCTGTGCAGCCCTGGGCGTAGTCTCCTGCCTTTGCTGGGGGTTTACGTGTTGGGCTCTGTTTGTTTCTGTCTCCAGCTGTGTTTGATCGGGAACAGCACACTCTGAACCTGCCAGCAGTAAACAGTATCACCTACGTCCTCCGCTTCCTGGAGAAGCTCTGCCACAATCTTCGCAGTGACAACCTCTTTGGGAACCAGCCTTTCTCTCAGAACAGCCACATGAAGCGCTCACACGAGTACGACCACGACAGGTATCTACCAGGTAGGAGCTGGGGCGGGGGCGGCGCCGTAGGGACCCCAGGTTCATCCGTGTCTTAACCCAGGTTTTATCTTTATCTGAGGAGGCAGGTGTGGGTTTCAGAGCCCCCACGTAGTGTCACACATGTGCCCGCAGGACTCTTTTTGTGCAGGATTCAAGTTGCTGTGTTTTCTGCCTGTTGGTTTGATTTCCATCTCTGCCTGTGGGCTCCACTCATCCGTGCTGTCTCCTTGTCTTCCCTCCTCTCCTTGTCCCCGAGTCCTTGCCGCTTCCTGTAACCTGATTATGGTTACCTCATCCAGTTAGGAATTAAGGTGAAAGACTGCATGAGGAATAGGAGAGTGATAACATTAGATAAATTGTAATTAGAAATGGAATTAAAAGCTAGCAGAGTGGTTTCCACACTGGCTGTGGGTGTGCTGGCAGCACATCAGCCCTTGGTGAAAGCTTTCCCCGCGCTGGGATGACGCGTGCTGCAGCCAACTGAGGCATAGGTGGCTTTGTTTTTCTTGGCATGGCTCATGCTCTACTGCACTGAAACAACACACCCCTGGCATGATAGTTCATGCCACGATGCAAATTGTCAGGCTGCAAAATTGGTCTTAAGTGAAAGCAGTTGAAAACAGGAGGACAATAGCTTTTCCCACAGAGCTGTGTCGTGGTAGCTACCTCTGGGGCAGTAGTGGTTGCCCTGGGCTGCCTGTGCAGCTCTGGTGGACAAGTGCTGTAGCAATGCCAGAAGATTAAACCTCTTTAGGTAGTTGAAAAGTATCTTGTGCTGATCTGCTCTCCTGTCTTATTTTCTCAGCAAATATTTGTTGCACTCTTTGAGGTCTTTCCAAAGTTAATCCTTTGGATAATTATGGTTCTCACCATAAGTGTGAAAATTACAATAAGGAAGAATTTCTAATGTAAAAGGATAAGCACTTAGGAAGAACTGTTTAAGGAAAAGTTGCTAAATGTGAAGCTTAGGAGCAGCAGCCTAATGCCACAGGGCTTTGCATCTCACAAAGCACCCATACCCATTAGCAAGAGTCTAAAGATCATGAGGGTCTCAGAGTGACTGTCCACAGCTTCCTCACTGGTGGACCAGCTGCCTGCAGGCTGGAGCCAGCACTGCCAGGAGCAGGGAGTTGTTCTGTGCTATAAGGAGAGGAGCTGTAGAAAGAGAGTTGGTTGCTGTGGCAAGTATAGGAGCAGCATGTCTGGATACTGTCACTAGAGGCTGCCCCTCCAGAGAGCCCTCAATTAGAAGAAATTCCCATGCTCCAGTGTGGAAGTACCTTGTTGGCATGAGACAGAGGAAAAACAGAATGGAAGAGGACTCTGGGTCTGGGCATGGTAGCAGGCTCTGATAGAGTGAGTTCTGTAGCCCACTCACTTTGTTTCTAGCCACCATGAGCTGTCAGTGGTGTCTGTGCTAAGAGCTGGGCTGCCTGGCAGGGTGGAAAAGTATAAGGAGCAAAGTCAGACTTCAGGGAAATTGAGGCAGAGCTGAATATGACATGATGCTGAGACCTGCCCATTCTGAACTCTTCTTTAGAGTGTTTGAAGGGATTAAATAAAGGTTAACTACAGTTCAAAGAAGTGATAACACCTGGTCCTGTTGCTCATGCTGATGTCTCAGGGATTGCTGGACATCTGGACATCTAACACCTTACTCAGACACCTGAAAGAAGATGATAAACATTGTTATCTACACATTGCAGTGGCTTCTGGTGAGGACAGAAGAAACAATACTGTCTAATTTGAGAGGTTAAGGCTGGTCATGGAAGACTGAAGATGCAGTTGTACATCAGCTTACATCCCACCAAGTGTCAGGGCTGCCATGGTCTTACCTTCAGTTTTGTGTGTCCCATCTTGTTTCCTCTACAGTACAGGTGGTGTGTGCCTGAGGGGGTCTGATTGTTTCAGAAAATGATCACTTGTTAACACTGGGAGCTGGTCTCAATTCCCCAAACAAACTCACTTTACAGGAGCACCACTGTGGATACTGTGGAGAATTTGTGCATGTTGTTGGCTCTCTGCTCTCCTCATCTAGTGTTGGCTTGAATTAAACTTCAGGAGGTGACCAGAGTGCCACGAAGCACTCTGGTTAACAGCTTATGGGGGCCTGATGCCATAGCACTGGCACGTTGTTATTGATGAGAAATGTCTCTGGAAGCTGCTTTTTGTCACTGTCACTTGTGACTTGTTTTGTCACTTGTGGCAGGTGGTGATCAACCCGTCCTGTACATGTACCTCGTTCATCTCATCTGTTGTTGTCAGCTGTGGGTTCCCAGCTCATGGGACAATGCTTCACGTGCACATCTGCATTTTGCTGCTGGATTTACCTCCTTTCTGGTCTTCTGTTCTATGAATTTTTTCTGCCTAATTTCAAATGCTGCTTTATCTGGCCTGACGTGGTGAGACATCAGCAGATTTTGTCAGTGAACCTCTGACACAGGTGCCAAAGTTACTGATTAAAAAATGTCACTGGGCTCACAAATGATTCTCAAGAAAAATCATTGGCAGTTGCTCTCCAGCCTCATGTTCTCATTCCGTGTTCTGCCGTGCACATAACAAAACTTCTGGTGATCCTTATATTCCCCATATCAAATGATATTTTGCTGAATTCCAGGAAAATTACATTGAGCACTCTTCCTTTGTCTCACAGATGGGTTATTTCCAATGATAAGGAAGCTGCTGGGTTAGTCTCCTCTGATGAATGCCTGCCACTATATGTGCCAAAACATTTTTCATCGCCAAAACAATTTTTGCCTTTTTGTTTAAATGTTAGCACTGAGTTTCCAGTCATTCTGAGCAGTGTGTCACTTTGTCAGAATTCACTGCAGCAGACCTGTGGTTTGCTGTCCACCTTGTTTCTTAAGTTACATTTTGGCTTCCTCCACATCCTCACGCCCTCAGCTTGAGAATGCTCAGTGATTTGACTTCCACTTCTTAGTCAGTGGTGTGTATTTATTTTCCTTCTTGTCCTGTTTCTTTTAACCTTTGAGCCTGGCCCTGGTGTTCAGTGTGGCTGTGACTAGAGGTGAGGGCTGGTGTTGGTTTGGAGGCAGATGGGTGTCCTGGCAGCACTGGGACCTGAGCTGGTTGTGTTGCAGGCTCTGCAGGTGGGGTGAGGTACCAGTGCAGCCAGTGCAAGTTACAGTGTCCTGAAATAGGAGCCTTGACTTGGACTTTGACTTGATGAGGTGACCAGGCTGCCCTGGACTGTAAAGCCATCTGTCCTGACAGCCTTGGGATGGCCAACAGCACCCACCCAGGCATGGGCAGATATGCTTCCACCCCCCCAGCCTTCCAAGTTGGGTGAGGTGTAATATCCCTCAGAGCTATCCCAGCATGTGCAGGCAAGGAAAACCTTTTTCTTTTTTTTTGTCTTTAACTTTCTGCACAGTATCCTCTGGCTCTGTTCCCACACACTTGTTACTTCTGTAGCTGAAAGTACAGTCCTGTCTTTTCCTTTGCACTGTGTCAAAAGACAGAATGAGTAAAAAAGTTCACTTTGTCCCTGTGCTCACCATCCTTCCTGCTGAGCAGGTCCTTTTCATCTCCAGTAAATGCTGTGCTTCTTCTCAGCACCCTTCTTGAAGTGAACATTTATCCACTTACATTTGGGGGCCTTTCATCTCAGATAATTTCCTCACTGGTGATACACATTCATGATGCTTATGGGATTTTTTTCAACTGGAGGTATTTTCTTTTTTTCCTGATATGCATATTGTGACCGTGGAGTGCAGCTCTATGTATTACTCCATGTCTTCATTTTCTTAAAATTTATCCTTTAAAATCAGAGACCCAAGCTATAGAGCTACTTTTGGTTTATTCTTCCATTAATTTACACTGACCTAACTTCTGATTGCCTGGGTTATCTGCTACAACTTGACCTTCTGTGTTTGCATTACTTTTAAAATCAACCAATTTAAAAAAATAATTGAAAACAAAACCTGGCAACCCTTTAAAAACCATCACTTTTTGTTGTTGTTCTGTGACTGTTGGATGAGTAAGGTCATGCAGGTTTATATTTAAGAGATAACCAGGGACATTACCAAGAGCATCTGTTTCCTGTCTGTGTCAGGGCAATGAATGTTTCCTGAAGGACTTGTCCTGAGGACAGTATTTCTCTAATAGTGTGACAGTGATACCATACTCATATGAAGTCCCTCAGTGTGAGCAGTTTGTCTTTTGTTTCGCCAGAGGATTTTAATAGAAGAGTTACTTTTCTCTACTTTTGTGTTTTTCTTTATTCAAGTAAGTTGCCTGCTAGGTTTAGTCAACTAAGTAGTGACTGATGCTTCCCACCCGTCTGTGCCTTTGTTTCTCTGTTTGGCGTCATGCATCCCCCTTGGTGTCCCCGTCGCTCCCTGCTGTATTTCTGTCACCCCCCAGCACCCGTTCCTGCCCTGTGCTGGCAGCTGGGGCTGCTCTCTGCTCCTGCCCAGCTCCCAGCACTTGTGGGTATTCTACCCTGCCCTCTGTTCACACCTCGAATGCTGCAGGCTCACCCATGGTGCTCGGGGCAGCTGCCAGGGGCCAGCCAGGAGCAGCATTGTCACCTCGTCCTGCTCCTCTGCTGACCCTGCCCTGTCCCATCGCTTCCCTGGCTGCTGTTCCCATCTCTGCCTTTCCATCCTCTGTGTTCATCCCCCCACTGACACTGTGTGCAGCCTTCAGCCCTCTGCAGAGAGACGTCCCAGAGCCCAGCCCGACGTCCCGGCTGCCACGTACAGCACAGAGAACCTCATCGTTGGGAAGTGTTTGGAGAAGAGCAGCAGGGACAGCTGGGGGACACTTGAGGGATCAATTTGGGGAAAGATTGGAATGTTGAGTATGGTTTAATCAAGCACTCTGCATGGCATAGAGTGTTTGCAAATCTTCCCAGGGTTATGTGTGTCTGAAAGGTGAAGAGTGGGGAGGGGCAGTAATCATGCAGGAAGAGACAAGGGGTAGAATGAGAAGAAATAGAATTAAGCCAATCACAGGTGGTACTGGGGGTGAAATATGGCAAAACATGACTAATATTATTCATTAGGTTTCTTGACACCCTTTCTCTCTGCTAAAACTTGCAAAGCAAAATATAAAATGATAGGTGTGCTGGGCTGCAGTTTTAAAGGCGATGCATGTGAGTCTCAACTCTGGCAAGACTGAATTTCCCAGGAAGTCTCCACTCCTAAGTAGGGCTTGTTCTCTTTTCCTAGACAGAAGCAGTTCGTTAGACGACACTCTGCAGGGACCAGGCCGGGGTACAAAGCGATATTCCCAAGATTCCCCTCCATACAGTGCTCCTCTCTCCCCCAAGTTACCAAAGAATGACCGTCACCCTTTGGAAGGTGAGCACAGCGTCTCTTCCCAAAGCTGACTGTTCATAGCAACCTGGAATGGATACAGCAGGATGAGATTTGCCGTGCCAAATCAAGCCATGGGTTGAGGAATTCTGCTTTGCTTTGTCTCTGGCATGGGTCTGTGCTTGGCATTTCAGGCAGAGGTGAAGTGTCAGGCAGGTTCCCCAAGCAGTTATGTAAGGCACGTGGAACGCAGGGTGAATTCCTTCTAACCCTGGTAGTCATCATCTAATACCATATAATCTGGGATTGAATTGCCCATATTTGAGCTTCCATTGCTATGCATGGTATTAGCAGTCATAAAGCTGCCCAGATGCTTCAGTCAATCTTCCTCTGAACTTTACTGTGATGGTTTGCTGCAGTGTATTGTACAGATGTTGATGTGCAGCTGTACGGTCAGGAACCTGCTGCCCTTTCCCAGGATCCCATCTTGCTCCTCACAATCCTTTCTAAATAGCAGGGAGGGTCTCACTGGCATGTGCTCCATCAGCTGGACCAGATGGAACCACATCCCACAGCACCAGTGTTGCCTGCAGCGTCCCTCAGGTCGTGCTGGTGGATGTGTGCTGTGCCACGTTCTCAAATGCAACTGCAGAAATGTCCTCTTTGGTATGTGGTCCGTAGGTGCCCCCTGTGTGTGCAGGTGGGAGATTGTCTGGAGGTCAGGGTAGCTGGAGGACTACCTGAGCCTGAGCAGAAGTCTTCAATAAACATGCTTCCACTTTCTGTTTTGAACTGGAAACCAAAGCGCAGACTGGAGATCAGAGTTAGTATACTGAAGCCTGTTAATTAATTAATTGATGGTGAAATCTGCCAAGGTATCAGACATAGCTCTTTATAGTATGTCCCTGAAATATTGCTGGAAACTCTTGGCTGGGCTTGTGGTTGCCTTTGTGCTCTGTTGCTGTCCCTTTCGAATCACATTTCCATGGCTCTTGCTGAGTTTTCTGGGCTTGGGTTGTTGATCCCAGGTTTTGAGCACACAGTCCTCCATGCACTGTGGTGTAATTCTAGTCTCCATCCATCACTGTGCCTTCTGCTCCTTGGGATTCCTCACCCTATATCTAAGCACAGCTGACCTGAACTTGCACCCTGAGATGGACAGTTTCTAGTGACCTTAGTATCTACATGGATTAAAATTGTAGGTTTGTCACCTAGCTGAAGCAAAGAACAAGGTGACGTGTGGGACTGTCTCATCTGTTCCAGCATATTGGGAAGTCAAACATTGTTCCCTCAGGCTCAGTCTGTTTCTCATCTCTAGGTACATCCTTGCTGGTCTCCTTGATACTCTCCTTGACATTAACCACTGCACTTAGGTAACATTAGCAAAGCCTGTCAGCTGCTCTGCAGACAGGTGTAGCAGGCAGTGTTTCACCTCTTCCTGAAGCATGCTGGTGTGCTCTGAAGATTAAGATGCCCTGGTTAGGTGGTGAGTATCATATACTCCCTGTATTGTCAGTGAAGAGAGAAGGCTTCTGTAATGGGTCATTCCAAGGAGGAACCTGTGTTGTCTACAAGACTGATTCTTAGTCCATCCCAAAGTCTATTCAATTGTGGCTTTGAACGGGATATGCTGTCTGGATGCCCAAAGTACTCCACTCTCTTCTGTGGAAGTAAAGACAAGTGGGCAGAGAGTGTGGTGCCACGTGAGAGTGATGGTCCTGGTGTGTGAACTTCCTTCAGCAGCTTGGTCTTGTTCTGTTCTTCATGCAGGGGGTGTACAGGGCAAGGAGAAATGATATGTCATTCCAAATTCCATCCAGAAATTCATTTTTATCCCACAGCTATTCATCCTCCTCCACCAGAAAGTACAAGAAGGAATATTGGCATTTCTGAGGGTATTTTTGATATGAACCTGAAATACTCAGATATTGAGTATGTCTCAAGCAAGGAGGTACATCTTCTTATGGGGATGAACTCCCCCTGCAGAGCCTGTCCTGTCCTCAGCAGTGTGACAGCAGCACCTAAGCAGCTTCCAGTTTGTCAAACTGAAGGCAGTGAGTAGCACTGGAGTCTCCATTCATTGTGCCTTTTACAAGAAGTCAGGAAGGAGAGGATTTTGCTTCTTACTTTTTTTTCTCTTGCATCCAGTGGCATACATGCAGCTTTTTTTGCTGAAAAGCTGCAGGTCCAGCACAGTGGGGCTTTTCAAAGACAGCAGTGGGTGTTCAGTAGTTGTGCAAATCATATTTGCACACTTGTTTGGCCTATGGCTAAACTCCATGATACAGCAGTAAAACAATGCTCTAGAATCTGTAACTGTTTAATTAAACTTGAATTAGCTGCTCTCTTCCTCTCCATCACTAACCGTTGTCTGTTTTTCTACAATGCTCCAAATGCAAGCCTGTATTTAAAACTAGCAGTTTGTATAAGAAAATCTGTCTAAGAGTTAACCAGGTCTTCCTTGCACCGAAGCTGGTTGTCAGGGATAAAAGGATCCTGGATGGTGTCTGTATCTGAATGCAGCCTGTGCCCTGCCACTTGCAGAAGCATGTTGTCTTCTGCTACAGATGATTCACAGGGATAATATTTGGCCCCCTCTTGCCTTGTTTCCCTCCCTCCTTTCTGGAGGTATTGTTCATCTGAGCAGTTCTCTGTATGTTTGTACTTTAAGAAAACCCTAAATCTCTCTTGCATTGACCCTACTGAGAAGCCTCCAGCTTTGCTGCTGCGTGCACAGCAGGACCACACACTCCCCAGCCCAGGGATGAGTAACCTGGGGGTGAACACAGCTTCAGTTCTGCCTCTGACAGAGGTAGTGCTCTCCAGTTGCATGGCCTCATCCTCTTCAGATGTGTGAGAACATGATCACATGCTGGAAGAATGCATCACGGTGTGTTCACATCAGAATAATGACAATGTGTTAATTGTTGAATTAAATATTTTCTGAGGGAGAGTTTTGGATCCTTGGCATTGCACCAATGTGAATATGTGCACATGGTCTCCCAGCCTCCCGTGCTGTAGACTTCACTTGCTGAGCCCTGAAATTCCTCCTGCTGACAGTGCCCTTTGTGGGAGCTCTGGGGTCCCCTTGAGCAGTTAGACACACACTTTGGCCTGACCCAGCACATCTGGGGCAAGTATCCTGGGGCATCAGTGATGGGCCTCTTTGGAGGGTAGAGATGGGAGCACAGACCCATTTCTGTGCCCACAGCCACTTTCCTGTTACAGAGCATCCAGACCAGTGCAGAAGGTTCTGCCTGCTCACCCCTCTTCTGCCTCAGCACTTGCCCCTGACTCAGACATTGCCCTTTTGTGCAGATGTTTTATGGGAAGCAGTTTGGGTTTTAAGCAGAACTGTCTCTTTGAAGAGGAAACCAAGTGTAGCTGCACAGAAGCAGCTCCTGTGCAGTGCCACTGGTGTGTGTCCCGTCCATGGTGTGGGGCTGTCTGGACCTGGGCTAGGGAATCTCAATCCCACGTGGGCCAGAGCAGCCAGCTCCCTGCTGGGCTGGCATCCAGTCTTATGATGAAATGGGGTGGTGGGAAAGTGGTGTGGAGTGAAGGAAGCTTCCCAAGTCACTCAGGAACAGTCACAAATCACAAAACCTCCTTATGAGTGCAGAGAGCAGGTGAAAACACAGCTACCCCTGTGGGAAGCCAGTGATGTGCAGGCACCAGGGGAATAACAGTCCTCACATCAGCCCCTTTTCTACATGGGATTTAAGGACGTGCTGCTGGTTTCTGACAGTGTCCCAGAGGCCTAAAAGCAAAGAAAGGCATAAATGCACTTGAGTGGCAAAGCCCACGAGATAAAGGGTTGCAGTTTTGCAGGTGATAGTCTCCCATCTGTTTCACTGAATTGCACAGGGGGGGTTTCCATTTTGTAGCCTTGTGAGATGAAGGCAGGGAAGGTTTGGGCTGGCTGCCTCCAGCTGAACTCACCTCAGGGATCCCTGCTCAGGCACAGCAGAAACACTGAAACCAGCATCCCAGTTCACAGAATAGTGCTGTAGTTCCTAGAAACCAGATAAACCAATGTGCATCCATGAGAGGTTGCCCCATTTGGTGAGGCCCAACCTCTGCAATGCTCAGGTACCACTTGAGGCTCTGGCAAGCTGCATCTCCCTGCACTGGACCATGGCAGCATCAGCTTAGCAGTGAGGTTTGGGAAGATCTCAACAGCTTTTGGATTTCATGGGCTGCAATACTGACTCTGCACCCTCACCACCATCCCAGTTCAGCACAGGCTCACTGGGCTGTCCCCTTACCTTTTGCTTCTGCCATCTGGGAGGTGCCAGGGAAGAAGCTCAGGGCCTGGCTGGGGTAGTTGCTCAGTTTCCTTTTTCCTTTTCACCTTCTGTGGTGTTTGAGTGGCAGCAGCTCAAAACTCAGCTGCTTTCAGGAACACTGGTAGAGGAGCTGCAGCTCCCAGCCAGGTGTGCTGTCCCAGCCTGCAGTGGACAGGGAATGCTCCTCATCAGAGCTGCCTTCCTCTTTGGCTGTATGAACTTGCCAGGTATTTCATAATAAAGAATGCAGGACTTTGAGGATGAGTCACAAGGCACCAGGTCCACCTGGCTGGGTTGTGCAATCTACCAACACATGGTCCTGGGATGAAGCTGTCACACTGTAACAGCAAAGGGTGTTCTTGATGGCCCAGACAATACAATATGCCCCTCAAGGCAGTTCCTCAGCCCCTCCATCCTAATGCTGGCCTTGTCAGTTGAAAATTAAATGCATTTCTGGAAGAAATGGTGCAGAAGCCAGTCTCACAATGGGCCACCCTGCCTGGGGAGAACCCTGTCTCTCCTGTGCATGTCCCAGCAAAGGGTGTTGGTGGCCAATTTGGTTGGACAGTGAAAAAGGGCCCATCAGGAGGGGTGAGCAGCAGCACCTTGTTTCAGGCAGGGGAATCAGTGTGGTGTGAGCATTGCCTGGATGTGCCCATGCAGCTGAGCTGCTCGGAGGACCCTGCTGCTCCCTCTTGCTCTGCATGGCTGCTGCTGGCCGGGCTCAGCACCCCAGTCCCAAACACCTTTGGTCCCTCACTGTGCATGCTGATGCCATGATGTATGGCACCTGACCCCAGATCTCCAGGAGCCTCCTCTCCTGCTCAGTCCTGCTGTGGGAGTCCTGTGTCCCTTGTCACCCAGAACAGACAGTCCTCCACTGCCACAGAAGGGGCTGGGAAGCAGCAAGGACAGGATCACAGGCCAGAGGCATTAAGAGTGGCTGTTCCTCCAGTCTGGCTGCCAGCCATGGTCACCTCTAGCTGCTTGACCTGGCATTTGCCCGTTCACCCCAGGCTGCAGTATTTAGCAGTTCCTGGCTTAATTTCTGTGCTTTGGAGGAGCCCCCTGGGGGGTGGCTGACCCCTGCCCCTTTCTGCTGCCGAGTGGGAACTCGGGGCTGTGTGGTGTTGGGCTGCACTGACTGCAGTTTGGTGCGTTCCAGGTGAAACCTTTGTCCTGGGAGATGGCCTCCCAGCACCCTTGGAGCCTCGCCTGGACCCCATGGACTCTGCCTTGAACTCCGTCAATTCATCCAGCCACAGCAGGAGCTCCAGGGAATATCGCCTGCAGGGATACAGGCACCTGCACCAACCCTCCAGCCTCTCCCAGGGCAGCACCTCTGCCTTGCGTAGGCTTAGCTCTGGGGGTAAGAGAGTTCAGAAGACAGCTCTCCAATTGTAAATTTAGCAAGAAAGGGCTTTTCTAACTCCTGTTACACCTTTCTGACTTCAGGAAGTATCCGAGCCTGGCTCTTACACTGCTGGACCCAGGTCTGTTAGGCCTGATGGTAGTTCCAGAGACGTGGTGGATGGGTGGGTGGGAATTTGGAAAGATGATGCTTGCAGGGTCACTGCTTCTCTGTGGTGATTTAGGAGGGGCCTGGAGGCCAATGGAGAAGGGAGCAGACAGGAGCTGAACTTGAGAGCAAGGGCAGGGGGCTGTCAAAGCAATAAACAGGCATCTGAGTCCATGAGTGTGGATCAGGAATGGCCAGTGAGATGAGAACTGCCTGATGAAGCTGAGAGCTGGGGACAGGAGGATGGGAGGACAGGCCAGGGTGGGTACAGGAATGGCACTTAGCTCTGGAGGAATGGGGACAGAAGAGCTGGTTATTGCAGTAAATCGACACATGACAAATCCAAGTGCTTGCATAAAAAGTTGTAATTTTAGAAGCATGGCATCAGTAAAAGCCTCTAAAAAGCTCAAGCTGCTGATGCCTTGATACATCTGCCTCCCCCCACATCTGTGTGTGCAGGCAGAGAGCTGGAACAATGGGCTGTGCTGATGCCAGCAGGTTGAGAGCAGGACTTTTGGTAGCTCAGGAGATGCTTCAGGACAACAGAATTTCACATCTGGGCTCAGTCCATCAGAAAATGCAGCCCATGAAAGCACAGAACAGCTTTGCTGTGGTAAAATTGCTAAAGGTGATGTTGGGAGCAGGGGAGCAAGGGGAGTGTGTGGGGAGAGAGGTGGGGATAGAGGATGGTTTTCTGCAGTGGTGGGAATTGTCAGCAGATGGGCAAGGAAGAGTGGGAAAGGGGAGGGCAAAATTAGCTGGCAGGGGGGGCAAGGGGAAACTGGGGTTTGGAGTGAAGCAAAGGGCTCAGTATGGGAGGCTGCCATGAAAAGTGAGGCCTGAGGAGTGAGAATAAGGCTTTGGTGCTGGATCTCTGCTGCAGGATGTGCCCTTCACGTTGTCTCTGCTGCTGCTTTGAGAGAGGAGACTGAGTGGGAGATGAAGGGTGAATAACTGCTGGAGTCAGTCTGTGGGGATGCTCAGTAACAGGGGCTCTTCTGCCATTCCCCCAGGGTCAGACAGATACTTGGGCTCTAGAGATGTCTCACGGCTGAGCAGCCGCGACCCTTCGTCCTGGACAGTGGAGGAGGTGATGCAGTTCATCAGAGAAGCAGATCCACAGCTTGGCCCCCATGCTGACCTCTTCCGAAAACATGTAAGTTCTCTGTGTGTGTATTTATGTGTGTGTAGGTGCAGATTATATGCCAGTGAGGGCAGATCAACACACAAGGGAAATAGAGGAGAATCAGAAGCACAGCAGCACTTTGTACCAGCTGGAGTTTTGGGGCACAAAGAATATCCTCCTAACTTCTGCTTCTGTCGTGGTCAAGATTTGGATCCTCTGAGCTCCTGGAGGGGAAATGCCACAGCCCAGCTGAGGCTCTGAGCACTGTTGCCTCTGTGTGTACAGGGACCTCAGCTCTTGGTTGGATTTGAACCCTGGCACTGAAAATACAAAATGTTGTTCATCCTGGACTCTTAATATTCCCATCATAGCAAATTTCTCCTGCCAAGAACTGTGTTAGAAGTGGAATTCATGGAGTGTGTTGCTGCTAAACTCCCGTTTCCTATAAAGAGGAGTCTCCTGAGGCTCTGGTTCTTGTGCTTGTCTTTAAGTGTAAAATAGCTGCAGACAATCAGCATGGAGTTTGTGGAATGTAAGCTACAAAAATTTTGGCAGCTCTACATCCTGGCTCCTGCCAGACAGCTCCCTCTGCCTCTTTATTCAGTCCATCTTAACCTGGTGGTGCTCCTGAAGTCAGAAGAGCAGTAGGAGAAAATACTCATCTTCACCAGGCAGGAGAGGTGAATGGGATGGTTCTTGCCCTGTGCTGGGCTAAGACAACACTTTTTATTTTTTAATGAATTTTCATTTCATTATTCAAGAGGGTGTTCAGCTCTGCTAAGGGATGAAAGTCTCCTGTATTGGCAATCTTGAGGAAGAGCTCTGCTTTCAGCTGAAGAAAGAAAAAGCACAACAAACCTGGTATTGAAGATTACTGGAGATCTCACCAAGTGTGAGATGTTACTGAGAGCCACATAGCACAGGATTTTCTGTTGTTAGAGGCTGTGGCTTTGATTTTTAATTTATAAGTCAATTGATTTTTTTTTTTTTTCATGGAAACCTGTATGCAGCAAAGCTCTGGGCCAAGCCAGGGACCAGGTCAAGGAATGTAAAGGACTGGAAAACTTCACATGTAGATACTAAGTTTAGAGCTGTTTTCTGGTTATTTTGAGCTTTGTGATCCCTCCCTGAGCCCCAGTGAGGGCACATCCAGCTCAGCTGTAAAGCATTGGATGCTTTTGAAAGCTGTGCTGTTGAAATCAGCCTTGCTGGAGATGAGATGTTCCACTGTTGCTCTGCCAGCTGCTGAGACTTTGCTTAGAAACTTCAGAAATCTGCTTTACAGGCAGTGGCAAGCCCTTGAGGTTTACAGGGTTTGTTCCTTTGCCTCCTTCTTCAGCCTTGACTCCAGGGCTGTGTGTGTTGTGGCAGAACTGCTGTCCTGGCCGGCACATCCTCTCCCAGGATGATTCCCCAATGCCCTTCAGTGAGAGAGTGCTGCCCTGCCCTGCCACTGCCTTAATTATTCCCCCGTCAGAGAAACCCCTTGCTTTTCTTCCCTCCTCACCTCCCTTCAGGATTTGTTCACCAGCTGGACATGGCTCCTGCACGTTGTCCCTCAGCACCATTCCCACCATCACACAGGGGTCAGGGGCTGCGCCCCGTGCTGTGGGGCTGCCCACCCCGGGATGCTGCAGTTCTGCACCACCTGCAGACACTTCTGGGTGCTTGCACACCCAGCTCAGTGCTTCAGCTGTTGTGGGTGTGGGCATAGGCTGGCTCTGGGCAGGGTTGGGGTTTGGAGGGCGGCATGAGGTGGTACTCATGGGTGCTCGTGTCACCTCCTTGCAGGAGATTGACGGGAAAGCCCTGCTCTTGCTGCGGAGTGACATGATGATGAAGTACATGGGGCTGAAGCTGGGGCCGGCCCTGAAGCTCACTTACCACATTGACAAGCTAAAGCAAGGCAAGTTCTGAGAGGACTCTTGGCAGGACAGACCCTGGAAGCTCCTCTCCTGGCCATCCATACCCGCGCTCGCCTGCCGACAGGTATGCATGCACACACCCATTTACGCCGCAGACGGACACCTGGCCCTGCTGCAGGGGCTGTGCCAACCCTCCTGCCCCACGCCAGCAGCCGGGGCCCAGGGGGACTCTGGAGGAGGCTGGCACACCCCGGGGCCTCACGCCGGACCCCGTCACAGGCATCGTGTTGGAAGTGGAGGGTTTCTCCCCGCTGCCCGCCTGGCACTTCTCTGTGGGCTCCTGGTCCTGCTTCCTTGGATGGAGCAGTGGCTCTGGGCAGAGCCCTGGGACTGGGCTGGCTCTGGCTCCTCTCCCTCCCGCTGCAGCTGATGCACTCCCAGCCCCTCAGAGGGGTGGTGGGCCAGGGGGCTGAGCTCTCCTCCGGGCAGCTCTGCTGCAAAGGATGGTGTCCCCAACCTGCACTTGGCCCCTCGAGCAGCATGCCAAGCTCAGAGCAGTGACTGTCCTGTCTTCCATGCCAGGGGGAGCCCGGCCTCCCACCCTGGGGGCCACTTGCCTCCTGAGCACTGCCTGCCTCTCAGCTCCCAGCTTCCCCCTGGCTGGGACATCAGAACAGGGGTGGAGGCCTTCGTATTTATTTTTGACTGAGGGGGCCACGCAGGAGCGTGGAGCAAATAGTGGGAGAGCTGAGGAGCAGGGCTGGGCCTGGCATGGCCGTGTCAGGGATGAGCCTGGGTCGGCATTGGAGGCTGCCTGGATGCTGCAGGACTCAACTGATCCTTTACTCTTTTTTTTTTTTTTTTTTTCTGGAGGGTTTGTTGTTTTATTTTTTTAATTTCTCTTTTTTTATAAGGAGTCACCTGTTTAAAATGATGAAATGATTTTTCTACCTGTTGAACTTGCAGCTCTTGGAGATTTTTAGCCAGAAATGCAGTTTTGTCTTCTCAGGGGCCCTCCCAGCCCTCTGGTTTTGGTCCGTCCCAGCTCAGCATGTGCAAGAGGGTTTTGGGTCTTGCAAGTCAGAGGGTCACAGTGTGGTGGTCTGTCTTTGTGTTGCTCTTCCTGCCAGGGCTTTGCCCTACCTGGGTGCTCCTATTTGTTTCAAACAGTCTAATGTATTTATTTTTGATGGCACTTGAGCAGTAACCAGCTGTCCCAGACACCTCACTGCAGCTGCAAGAGGAGTCTCAGAGTGAAGGTCACCCATCCGTGCCACGTGTCCCCTGGGCAGCAGCTGCCAGGATGGGGGTGTCTGTGGGGACAGGGGCTGCACCCCTGGAGCATCACCAGCCCCCCCGGTATGACCTGGGGAAGGGCTGATGGAGAGGAGCAGTGGAGGGGAAGGGGAGGGCTGTGCCCACACATGCACCCACAGCTCCTGCACACCTTTCCCTCCTGCAGTGACAAAAGGGCTGGGACAGGGAGCTCTGCTGCAAGCACTTCTTTCTTCTGGCTTTAGCTCACCCTCTGTGCATCCTGAGCAACGTCTCACACCCTCGTCCCTGCCAAGCTCGAGGGCTCTGGCCAGCAGCAGGAGAGGCCTCCTTATGACAACCCTCCAGTCTTGAACTGGGTCAGGTTTACCCCTAAGGGGAAAAGTTGCAAAAAAAACCCAAAACAAACCAAACCAACCCCACAAACAAGCGAACAAAAAAAACCCCAAACAAAAAAACAGAAACAAAAACCCCCAAAGTAATAAAAAGTTGCACAGCACAGTGTGTGCTGCTGTCCTCACTGCTGCACCAGTAGGACCAGAGGGACGTGGGGCTCACCAGCAGAGCCCCATTGCTTGAAACACAAGCCCCAGGGCACCCCTCGGTTTCACCTGACACGGATCCCGCTGGCCTGCTGCAGGCAGGTCCCCTGGTGGGGTCAGCCAGTGCTTTCCTCTGCACTTATTTTACGTTGATTTGTTTATAAATAAAAGGATACCTGAGTTCCTCCCCTCTGCGTGTGTGTGCTGGAGGGGTGAGGGGGGGATCCCCTGCCTGTGTGGGAGCTGGGCCAGACCTGGGCTGAGAAAAGCAAAACCCCAACAGCAACCTGATGATGTGATGGGAGAGCTCAGAGCTCACCTGCCCCTGCCCACTCCCTCCCCAGCAGTTCCTCGGTGCTCTCCAGGGTGTTTTTCCCGGGATTGTCCCTGGCTGGCAGCACTGGGGATGGCGGGGGAGGGGACACACAAGACTTTTGGGCTGCAGGGGCTGAGCTGGGGAGGCACAGTGGTGCCTTGGCCAGGTCCCATGGTGACCGCTCTCCTACATCCCAGTGACAAGCCCTGTGGATGCAGATTTCAGTTCTAAACTTTGACTCCATTTCATAGAATCACTGAACCCCAGACTGGTTTGGGTTGGAAGGGGCCTTAAAGATTGTCCAGTTCCAGCCCCCTGCCATGGGGAGGGACACCTCCCCCTAGACCAAGCTGCTGAGTCCCATCCAGCCTGGCTTTCAACACTTCCATTTTCTTAACTTCAAATGCTTCAAAAAAGGTTGCAGCCCCAGCTAAGGAGCTGAAACAATGCAGCGGGTGTGGATCACAGCAGAAAGCCTCCCCTGGGCTGTGCTGCCTCACCCCCACCAGGACTCTGGCAGCTCCTGGTGTGACAGGAGCCCTGCTCGGGGGGCAGCCTTGGGGGCAGCCAAGTTCTCCCTAAGGGTGGGAGGAGGTGAAGATGTGGGGTTTGTCTTGGGGGAAATGAGCCACTTNCCCCCCCCCATGCCCGTGTAACAACAGCTTCTGGGGTGACCCCACAGTCCTCAGAGGACAAAGCACCTCCCCACGTCCCAGAGTGCAGGGCCCTGGGGTGTCCCTGGGCCCAATGTCCCCCAGGCTGTCTGGGCAGGAGGGGAGTGGACAATTCAATCCAAGCCCTGAGGCTGCTCCTGGGGGAAGGCAGAAAGGAGCAGCAGTGATGGCCCCAGAGGACAGGAGAGCCCCAAGCCCTGGGTCACTGCACTGGGCACCAGGCCCAGCTCTGGGAAAGAGGCAGCAAGTGAACCCCAGCACTGTGCCCTGCACAGGCTGCAGGCTCAGGCCATGGTCCCAGGCTCCTCCACTGCCCTGTAATTTCAGGCAGACTGTAGCAAATGCAGCTAACAGACTTGTCCAGCCTACACCAAATGAGTTTAAAATTTGTGTTACACTTCAGTCATTTTTCTCGCTCCGTAACACAGCAAGCTCTTGGCCAGTTATTAATTTTATTACAAATAACTGAGTCAGTTGCACAATTTTGGCCAAAACAAAAACAGTTCAGGAGAAAGAAAAGGAACCAATGACCTCACACTGCTGAGTACCTGCCACTTCATGGCCAGTATTTGTTCAGTACAGAGCATGCTGACTTGGCTGAGCATCTCTGCAGCACTGTTACAACTGGCACACAGAGTGCTCAGTGCTTTCCCAGCTAAAAGCAGCTTTACAGTGTGCATTTAAAGTAATTGAGGAATAAAGCAAGAGGGGATGCAGATAAGATCACTTAAGATGAGACAGGAAAGTTTGGCATCAGACAACATGGGAGTTTGTACTCAGCCAGGCTCAAGACATGCACCATTCTCCCATTTTAAATGAACTGAAGAGTTCTGAAGATCCACTGCAGCCAAATGAGACACTTCTCATTTACCAGAGGCCAAAATCCGTGTCACACTGCAGCCAGAGGCAGGAGAACAGAAAAGGTGAGTGCACCTCAGAGCTGCAAAGCTGAGCTGATAACCAAAGGAGTGCACACAGCTACCAACTAAAGAGTAACACTGAGAGCAAATTGTGAGCTCCCTCCCTTGGGAACTGCATTGAGGGTGGGACCTGCAGCTCCCCTGTGGAAAAAAAAGGCTACAGGAGGCTCTGCTTCCCATCAGCTGCAACAAAAAAAGCACCATGAACCAACTGTTCAGTCCAAGGCAAATCACAATGGGAGCTGTAAAGGCAACATCTGAAAGTACTTCACTTTCTTTTTTGTACCTCCCCCTTGATGCAAGGAGTTGAAACTTCCCAGCCCAGGAAACAGCACCAGCAACCACTGGCAAAGAAAGGGTGAAGGGTTATGCCATGTTCCAGGAAGCCATGGGCCTGACAGTTTTGTTTTTGTTTAACCTCCCCAACATGATTCAAGTTAATGCATCCCTGCAGTGCTGTATCACAGACCTGATCATGTTCCAGACTAACTCTGCTACATCAGGAGTATTTCCCTGATTAAAAGTTCATTGCCAGCAATGAATGCACGAAGACCACCAGTGCCAAATGTTTTTAAATACTGAAAAAAAAACCTGAACAAAAATGTGTTGTATCTGTGCCCCCCCCTCCCCCATTAAAAAAAAGACTGCATAAAGCCAAACAGATCTATTCTCTGCAGCACAGCATAGCTCAAGAACCAAGAGAGCCCCCCAAAAATCTAATGTCATCGTGTTATCCAGATAAATTCACCAGTAAGAAAGACTGCTGAGGGAGCAGAGTGGCAGGAGAAAGCAACTCAGCTGTCAGTGTCCAAGATACACTCAGGCCAGTGAGTTAGGAAGGAAGTGTGCACCTGGATTCTTACCAACACATCAAATCCCATACCCAAATTTGCTTTTTCTCTCCCAGATGGTGCTAACTGTAGAAAATCTAGGTGCATGTGCTGTGTTGAGCTCTCCTCCAGAAAGAAACAGAAGCTACACAAATAAACAAGACAGAACAGTTGAGGAAATAAGAGAACAGAATTTCATAATGAAAATTATAAAACCATAACTTAAAGCCTGAAGCTGACAGTGTTCAAGCTATTGCTTTAAGAATGCCTGGAAAATCTAATGACTCTTCTTTTCTCTTCAGTGAAGACACATCTGGAAAAAGAAAAGCAGGAATTACTGACAGTGAAGAGCAACAGGCTGGAACCACACAGCATCCCCAAGTCTGAGTTTTACATGCACAGCCCAGACAAACTAACACACAGGACCTGACAACACTTCTCTTCCAGTATTAAAGATGTCCCTTAGTTCCACAGGGACACTAGGGGAACATGAGAAGTTCACTGCACCCCTGGGAAAGCAGCTCCTTGGCCCATTGCAGGTACAAAAGTAAAATCTTCATTATATTGCAGCTATTAAGAGAGAGTTGAGCTGAGCTGAGCTGTATTCCAGCAGGCCAGTCAGCTGACAGGGGACATGCCACACATGCCAATGTCACTTTTTCTGCAGTTCATTTGAGGACAGCCTCCAACCCACTGAGTATCAACTCAGCACCCAGACTGGTGACAGTAGGGAGCACACTGCCTACTGTCAGCGAGCCCAAGGTTCAGAATATCTTCTGGAGGATAAATATTTAGTGTTCTTCAGCTTTTTGTTTACTGATGTATTAGATGTGGAACCACCCAACACCAGAAATCCCACCTCCCTTCAGTACTGCAAAGGCCCAGTCCTGTGCTAGACTCTGGTTAACCCTCATTTTCACTCTGCAGTTAATTTTGGAAGTGTTGGTTATATGAAGGAGGAAGAGGGAAGAGTTGGACACCCCTGGCATGCAGCAATAAACCTCTGCTCTCACTTGCTGTGCCTGCACACAAATGCTGCTTAACTTCCCCAAAACCTGCACAGAACAAGGTGGAGCCATGGGGAAAAAGTGTCCTGTGCCCAATCACCTGCACACAGGGAACCAATTTTTGTTGGGGAAGTTTGAATGCCAGGTTTTAGTGACTGGATTACATGCATCCAGTTTTCACATCCATGGAAGATCTGCAGCAGCTGTTACAATTCTGAGCTCAAACCCACAGGTCTGACAGAGAAATTTGCCATCCCAGGAGATGGGGGAAAATGGCCATTTCAAAAATGTTCTTTGGCAAAGGTGAGAGAATGGTCCCAACATACTAAACTTTCTAGACCCAGTCAGCCCTTGCTCAGCACTGCCTCCATTCCCAGGAATGTGTGCTTTGTTTCTTCATTTGAACTTAAACTCCCACATGTATTTTCACACTGCTACACAGATCCCTCAGCACTTTCCATGGTGTGCCAGTTTTCTACCAACTGATGTGAAACATTCAGATGCCAGAAGGAAAGATTGGGCAAGGAAATTTTTCCATAAAGAGGCTGAGGTCATGAGAAGTTACCAGGAATCAGTCATGATTTACTGATGGAAACTTCAGCTCTGTTATCTCCAAGTCAGGCGAGCTGCTGCCACTTCTGTCACTGTATGTGTCCCTGCAGAATACAGAAAAAAATTGTTCTATGAGGCACAAGTGCTTCACAAACCTTGTTTTGCATCAGGAACCAGCACAGTTTGTAGTAAGTACTGCTGGGATTAAAAAGCAAAGCACACCAAGTTCCTAGTATAGCTGTCCCTTTGGAAATAGGGCTGAGTCATCATCAGTTTTAAGGTTTGTGAATTAAAGTGATTGTACATACAACAGGAATTTTATAAGGCAAAGTAATTCTAAATGAAATTCATTAAGCAGGAAGTAGAAGCCTGGTTAAACACCCATAAGCCATTCTCTTTCAGAGTGTTCCCAGTAACAGCAAATTGCCTTTTACCCATTAAACAGCTTTTTCAGAAACACAAAATAATTCAGATGGGAAGGGAACCTCAGAACAGCAACACCAGTGGGACAGCATCAGATCAGCACCACTGCTCAGGGCTCCCCCAGCCACAATCTGAACTTCTCCAGAGGGAAACTGCACAGCATGGAACTGCATCAAATGGTGGAAAATATCCTCACAGCCAACTGGAACCTCTTGTTTCAGTTTATGTCCATTGTGTCTCATTCCCCAACAGGCAGTTCTGTAAGGAATCTGTGTTCACCTTGTGTAGGTGCTGGCAGGCTGCTCTCAGGTCCCCCATGGTCTTCCCTCCTCCAGCCTCTCCTCACTGGGCATTTGACTCAAAGCCTCCTGACAGTCTTAGTGGCCACCACTGAACTCTCCCTAGTTTATTAATGTTTTACTTGTACTCCAAAACACAGAATATCCCAGATGTGGTCTGACAAGTGTCAAGTATAGAGACATAATCACTCATCTCCATCTACTGGCTGTGCTGATACTCACACAGCCCAGAAGCTGCTGGTCCTTCCTTTGCTGCCAGAACACACTCCTGGTTCCTGCTCAGTTTGCTCTTCCTCAATTTGTTCTGCTGCAGCCCATCAGTCCCCAGCCTGAGGGGGGATTCTAACTGCAAGGGCTCTCTAGACACAGGACTCTGCATCTGTCCTTATCAGGTTCCTGCTGGCCCACTGTTCCAGCCCCATCCTATCCTCAAGTGGATGCTCTGTTCCTCCCAGTTTGGTCTCACCTGCAAACCTCATGAAGTTCAATGATGAGACCTGAAAACATGGTAGGAGTTACCAAGGTACTGGGAAAAAGGGAAGTACAGGCTGGGCTACAACTGCCAGCAAGTTATTTAGAGTATATGCTAAACATGAAACTATTTGTAACCATACTCACAAGAGACCCCAACAGCAGATTTACTAAACTTAGGATGCTGCAATAAAGAGGAAACTTTGGCTTCTCTGCTCTAAGAAGCCATTTCAAATTCTATGTGCAAAAGCAGGAAATTAAAATGTCCCTCAACACTTGAAGCACTGAAATGAGGCATCTCCAACACAAACTCTTCAGGACAGATCAGTCAGACCCCAACTGACAGCTGCTCTCCAGACATCAACACAGGAATTCCTGTGGTGCAGCTGAACTGAAGCCAATAGTCTCCTTTTAGTTTAATCTGTTCAGTGCTATTGCTCTTTTGCATTTAGTTTGGGGACTTTTGCTTAATGTACATTAGCACTCCAGCTACACAACTAAATTCTCTGTATCCACTATGAGGAGGAAAAGAGGCCACTCATCAGCACAGTGTTATCTGTTGCATATTGCCAGGGCTGCTGAGCAGAACTGGAGGGCGTTAGGGAGCAGCAGAAGGAAATAAACATACCATTAAGTCTACCCAAAAGAGTAATTGCTTTGCAAACTGAGACAAAAGAAAGCCTAAGTCAGCAGGAAAAAAAAAGCTGTGACCACCAGAGCCCATTCTTCAAACCAGCAAGTGGAACAAATTCTTTAAGGACCAACCAGTCCCTCAGAGCAGACCCAGCTGCAGTTTCCCCAGACACCTCTGACCAACACGAGGCTGCAGTTACTGTACCTGCAGCCAGGACCTTGCTGTGGGACAGTGCTCTGTCACTGCAGTCAATCTTAAAATGCAAGACAAGAGGTTTCAAAGAAAGAGCAGAACAGAGAGGTGCTGCAAATACCCCACAGCTACCCTGCAGCAACTCTGTGCCAAAAGAATTCTTCTGTTTACCCTGCAGGAAGAAGCACTGCCCTGTGAAAGGTCCAACTTGTGTCTTCAGCCTACCTGGGTGAGAGTCTGCAGCCCTTTTGTAGGTAATGTGTGAGTCTTCCTGCAGATGCTAAGAGGAGGCCAAAGTATGGGGGAGATGGCTTAATTGGTCTAGAAAGGAATTCAGGGTGATACTGAACCCCAACGAAGAAAGGATGCTCTGAGAGAAAGAAAAAGAAAACATTAAGGTCAAGTCTCCTGAGCCTGTGGCTGAACTGCAGCTGAAAGCACTGATCATGGTGTTGTTTGGCTTACAGCCTTTTGTCCCCACATTGCACATGCAATACTTTTTGTGTGATTTTACAGACAGACTAATTCTTAGAAAGCCTGGTCTGGTCCCACACAAAAACCTCCTGAAATACCCTCTGAACACCTTCCCTTGTAAATACCTACACCCACAAACTAATTGCTGAAGTACTCACCTTCCAACTCGACCACTTCCATTCGTTCTCCCTCCTCATCCTGCCCTACAAACTTCAAACCTTGCTCTTCAAAATACTTTTTCAATTCTGGATTGACCTAGAAGACCAGAAGCAAGAACATCCACGATATCTGGTGTTTGGATTACACAGAAAAAAAAAAAAAAAAAAAAGTTCAAAATTTACAGAAGCATTTTTACCTCAAATCTGTGTCTGTGTCTCTCTTCCAAGAAATCATGATCTCCGTACAGCTTCCCTACACCAAAAGGCAGACAGTTCTTAGAGCAAATGCCCAACAGTTCACACAATGCCAACTTCTAACAAGTTCATATGAACAGCATCCATCAGAATCTGCAGCTTCAGGAGGGGACCAAATTCAGTGGTCACCATTTCACTACCAGAACAAAGTCTGCAGACACCAACTATTCAAGGACATTCCCATACAGGCACATCATTCCCAGGAAACACTTCCAAAAGAGGTAAAAAATGCCTTACTCATGATTGAATTCTTGGTTTGGAAGAGTGTTCTTCTCTTGCCAAGCCTCATTGTGCCACCCATTTGCCCAGGATTATGTTCTGGCATGTCTATGACCTGCAAAAAGCATTCAGAGAGGGAAGGGATAATGAGTAACAGTCCCAGGCAGACTGGGATTAAAGGGAAAAAACCCAAGATTCACACAGCAAACAAGCAAACTGCCCCAAGGAAGGTTGTCTTGACAAGGCAGACCAATAGCACTAGATTAGTTAGGTGAATTATTAGTTAGATGAGTTATTCTGGTACAGGTGGTAGGAACATATGGATGGCTTACAGGTTTTCAGGAAGGTTTAGCATTGGAAGTGTTCCATAGATCTACCACTGTCCTGTTTACTGAACTGAATGTTACACAAGCAAGCAAGCAACCTCACAGAAACAAAATCCCCAATCCAGAATCACTTCAGCTTTGATAAAGGACTTCAGGAGATGTTTCATCAGTGTTTCAACCTGCAAGAAGCAACTGCCATACAGCTAATTAGGCAAAGACATTTTCTGTTCAGATGAGTAAAGGATGGAAGACAGACTTAACAGCTTGGATTAGTACATCTTCTAACTCTACCAACACATCTGGGCAGAGCAGTGTAGGGCAGTAAGGGTATCACAAGTCACCATAAACTCACCACAGGATGAGCAGTTTTGGGGTCAAATTCCATCGAGTTGGCATCTGCAATGTTATGTCCATCCATTAGAAACATGCAGTTCCTCATCCCATGACAGCATCTCCCCCAGGCACAAAGATTTCTCTTTCCCACACTGCTGGCAAGCAGCAACCTCAGCTGTGCTGAGCCCCTCACCTGCCCAGTGCTCCCAGTTTGTGCTGGGTGCTGCCAGTGGTGTCTGACAGCAACTCCTGAGGCTGCCTGGAGGCTGCAACTTTAGGGCAACCAGTTCAGTGCAACCAGTGATCAAAGGGGGGGGTTGTTCAGGAATAACACACAGTCAGCCTACACTACTTTGAATAAAGCCAGGGAAGAGGAAGGAAGCAGAAGTACTCTGAGAAACAAGTTTTCCCCTTCCTGCACTGCTAGTGAAACCTAAAAGGCCTCTTCAGGCTGAGAAACTAAATTCAGCCCTTTGGAGTTTCAACAACAGGGAAAGTTGTTCCTTCATTATTCCTTCTTGTCTTCCTTCATTATAAAGATACTTTACTCCCCTGATTTTTATTTAAATGGGATAATTTAAAATTAAATAATTGTTGGGTTTTTTCTTCCTTTGAATTAGCAAAGAAGATGGGGAATTTTACAGAGCTAAAAACCAATTAGATCTACATATCAATGAAAAATTAAAAAGTTTCAGGTATTTTTACAACTACAGGTATTACTCAAGCAATCAAAGACATGATTAAAACCCAGGAAGGGTGCAATTACCTTGCCAACCAAGAACACTGCGTGCAAATTCCACAACTGCCAACTGCATTCCCAAACAAACTCCTGCAGAGGGCAGAAAACAGAGCAAGTCAGGACAAGGACCACTGAGCCCATGCTGCACACACCTTCACAAAGCAGTCCAGGAAAACCTGGGGGAGGCAGACCTAACCAGGTTTTAGGGGTCTGTTCACTGTGTACAGAGTAGTTCTGACAAGTTTTACTTCACATGCCCCTTCCCTGCCTCCTCTGCTCACACATTTCCAGTCTCTTGCTATGTCTGTTTTGTTTAAATGCAGACACACATTTCCCTGTGCCAAGATCACCACAGTCTCCTCTGAAACTTCCTCTGAGGCTCCAGCCCCCTCATTACAGAGATTCCATGTCATCACATCCCAGCCAACTCCAACCACTTCAGAGCTAACTGCAGATGATGGCTGCATTACCCAGTTGAGTGGAGCACAGATCACTGCTTTCCTCAGTCAATTATCTTCATATCATGCATTCTAGATGCTAATGAAAACAGTAAAGCTCCTGCTGCAGACCACTTAGGCTGTTATTCAACCTCCTTCTTAATTCTTCTCAGGGATGAAACATGTTTCTCACCTAAAAAGGGTTTTTTCTGTTTTCTTGCCCAGGAAATAGCTTGAATTTTGCCTTCTGTCCCTCGAACACCAAATCCACCAGGAACAAGAACTCCACTGCATGAGGATAAAAAGATTCCATTAACCAGTGTGGTTCCCCCAGCCACACACCACCACGATCATGTTAAGTCTTGGACTTGAAATACCTCAATCCTACAAAGGTCTCTGAAATGCCCTATTGGGCAAGGCCTGGCTGCAGCACTGGTTCCTTACCACTTCACAGGAGCCACCATAAAATGCCACCGAATTTTCAGGGAAGCATTTTACAGGTTTACCTTCCCACCAAATCCCAATTACAATGCAGGTTACAGTCCTAGAACAGTTCTTGTTGCCTGACTTGCATGCTCTACACCACACACATCTGCAAACCTCTCACCCAGGCAGGCCCATGCTGAAGCCACTGGCTGCAGTGCCAAGTTGTCCCAACCACAGGCACAATGACACCAAATTCTGCAAGAGGCTCTCTGCTCTGGTGCCACCCAAAGCCTGCTTCCCTGACGGCCAGCAAGCCTCCCAGAGGGCCAGCAAGCCCCCCCTGCTTGTTCTTGTGTCCTGGGCTAACCCTTAGCACTACTCTGCATCCTAATGTTTCTTTCCCTCTCACACTTCCTTCCTAAAGAACTTTTTACCACAACTGCACTTTCCATCCTCTCTTTGGCTGTAAAAGCCCTCATCAGCCCTTTCCCCTTATTTCTTTTCACCCTGTTTCCCCACTAAGTCTGTGCACATCCTCATCTGCATAACCATCTCCTCTGCTGCTGCCTTTCACAAACTCTCACTTAGTTCAACAATTCCCCATTTTACAGCCTATTCCACATTTCATTAAGGGGTATATAAGGCAATGTCCCAGTGTGCTGGTAGAGTACATAAGAAAACAGTCTCCAGTCAGGCTCTGAATTCTGAAACTGTCAAGAGCAGCAAGTTTATCAGGTATATTCCAAAGAAATGGCCAGAGTTTAAGTCTTACTCAGCACCACAGAGCTTCTGCCACGCTTCATGGTACCGGACAGGTTCTTCCTGCAGAGTGTCTGGCTCCAAGTCAGCTGAGTCAATGTACTGGGAAGAAAAAAAAAAAAAAAAAAAGATGAGATACTGACACAAGTGTACAGGGTCACCTTAATTCTCCTTAAATTAAGATATCACCATTTCTCCTGGATAGCTCTGGATTTGTTTTCTAGTGGATATCTGCTGATGTTTTGTTCTGGGTTGATTTCCTGTCTCCTAGTCAACAAAACTGCTTTCCCTCACCATCCTCCTACCAGTGCACAAACAGAAGTTTGGTGTTTTCTGTCCTCCCCTCTCTGCAGTGCTGCTGTGACATACAGCATAATGTTGTGACATCTTTAAGACCCAGACTCATTAAATGTGAAGTGTTACAGGAGCACAGCCAGAGGGGAACCCAGGGCTATGCAGACAGAAACCACACATGAAGAAAGGACTGAAACACCATCTCATCAACTACAATTTAATCTTCAAGAGGGACTGAAGAACAAATAGGAAATGGTGAAACACAGGTGGTTGTAATTAGAGGATGCTGAGAGCACATGGAAAAAACTGCAACTTTTCCAGTTTCTCATCTCCTGTATTCCAGTAACTCTGAACCTCTGAATGCTCTGGCAGCCTGAACCCGAACCCCCTTTTTTTTTTGAAAAAAAGGGAAAAAAGGGAAAAAAGGGAAAAAAAAAGGAAAAAAAAAAAGGAAAAAAAAAAGGGAAAAAAGGGAAAAAAGGGAAAAAAGGGAAAAAAGGGAAAAAAGGGAAAAAAGGGAAAAAAGGGAAAAAAGGGAAAAAAGGGAAAAAAGGGAAAAAAAAGGAAAAAAAAGGAAAAAAAAAGGGAAAAAAAAAGGAAAAAAAAGGAAAAAAAGGGAAAAAAGCTTGGAATACTGCTAAACAGTTCTTTACCCATAAGATCTCCATGCACAGGACTCACAGAACCCAATCTCCTGAACCATGCAGCTGTCAGGAACTGCCCATACATGCATGACAGAACTTATCCTTCACCACTCTTACTGCTTTCCTTCTTTTCTGCTCTACTGATTTCTTAAGTTGAAATGTAACCCAAACACAGAACAGCACTGTTAGAGCAAGCACCCAGGACTCATTAGCATCATGAAACCACCAGACATTTAAAAAATGTATTTAAATGAAAGTAAAATTCCTGACCCAGGTACATACTTCATTTCTTCACATCAGCTCCCTACAACCAGAACCCCTGGAAGCACCTCTGAAGCCAGCATTGAAAACTTAGTAAGGCTGAGGCAGAAACATCATACAACCTGAGTGCCACAAGGATAACAGCAGAAACCCTAAAAAAAAGATCATTTCCAGCAATGGTCAGAGAAATTAAAAGCAAACAGCCCTCTCCTCAAATGTTTCCACATCTCCCTCACAAAGAAGCACACAACACTGGGCACTTCAGAGTTCTCATCACTGCAGAAACTTTGTGTATCCCACAGGATGAAAGGCTGGTTTGCTTTGAAGCTGTTTTATGCCCCACATGTTCTGATGTTGTAATCCAAGGAGAATTTTAAAGTTCCCTGTCTGAACCAACTTTCTCTTACTGTCTGTGGGTTTGTGAAAAAATTAATTAAGATGGGTGGCTGTGTAGGTGGAAGGAGCTCAGGGGTAAATTTTTACACAGAAGCACCCAGCTCTACCTTAATGTCAAGCTTGTGGTTGATGGCCAGTGCAGAATGCTCCAGTGCTTTAATGACAGAGGCATAGGAATCTGAAAACTTGGTGTATTTGCCAACAAGTGCAATGGAACATGTTTCAAGGAGACGGTCATACCTAAACAAAAGCAAAACACAAGGGTTATTTCATCATTCACAGGAAATGGCACATTCTGTTCAGCTTTTCAAGTAACAAACAGCTGGGCCCTTGAAAGTCTGTCCAAGCAGAGATGAGGACTCTGGAAGAGATGACCTTTTAAAATGATTATGACTTAAATGTCAAAGAAAAAAAAGAAAGAAAAAAAGAAGAAAAACAATGACAGAGAAAAGCAGTTGCAGAAAGCCATGTGTAAATTAACTCATCTCTCCTTATGCTGAAAAGGCATTCTGAGTAGATCCAAACTGTCTTGTCAGGAAGCAGTAGTAGGTTCAAGGGCTGCAGGGAACTATTAGGAGTGAGGATCAAAGCAGAGCTCTGCCCATGTTTACACTGCACAGCACCTTCCCACACTGCTTCTGACTGGGTTCACTTCAACACACAGAAATATTAGAAGGACTTTTTTAGAGTCCTAAGGTTGTACTGCCTACACTTTCAATCCTTAGCACCTGGCAGACAGGCTTTACACAGCTTTCTCAGCTACAGCTAAGTGACTATTTTACTTTTATACCATAATTGGTAAGTACTTTTAACTAACCTGCTTCCCCAGGGCTGTCCCCATCAACAGGAAATGTTACTGATAGAGATGGCTTATATAGCACATAAAGAGAATCTCTAGATTGTGAAAGTTAGGTTCTTATAAGGGCAAACTATATACATATATATATTTTATATATATATATATATATATAGTTTATAAAGACTCGATTCACTACTGTCCTATAAGCATGGAGTCAGTTCCCCACACAAATCCCCCCAGTGTCCCAGGAGTCTCACAACAGTTACAAAACAGCTGCTCTGCTTCTTGAAAGCATAATCACAAGGTAAACTTTTACTGACACACCTAATGACTCCCACATATGGCTACCAAAAGATTTCAACACTTTGCAATGTCACTGTTTTTTCTTTATAAAAAGGGAGGGCAGAGTTGCCCACCTTTTTAATTACTTGAAACTAGTTTTGAGTACACTACCAGCACAAGCTAAGGAATTCAGTAACATCCCACAGGCTTCTCATATGGAGGGATTTTTTTTTCCCAAACAGTTAAACACCTAGGAAAAAAAAATGCATTTTTGTAGGAAAAAATAAGAAAAAAAGAACTTGACTGCATAAGAACATATGAGGAATGTGAAGTAGCACTGACCACCCAAAAACTATCAACCAAGAAGAGAAACTAATCTAGTCTTAACTCCAAGGATGCCCAGCAGTGCATCTCACCTGTCAGCCATTTCCTTCCACTTCATGAGCATCCTCCTGGGCTGCCTCTCAATGGGAAGGTCAAGCCTGTGTCTGAAGTAGTCAACAACTCCTTGTTCCTCTAGCAAGAGAGGAACCCGGTAGATAGAAGAGACATCATGGACACAGATCACCTGTTCACACAACACCAGTGTCAGTGAAACAGACCTCAGTGCTCAGGCAAGTATTTTCAAACATACTCAGAAAGCTTCTGTCTCTAGCAGACACCCATAAAACCACTTGAACTTCCAGGAAATAACATTTGTTGAATAACATATGAATAGCTTAGCACTGGTTTCCACATCCATGAGCAGGTCATCCTTGAAGGGTTGGAGCAGTAAGAAGCAGCAGTTAGATAAATGAGCAGTAAGAAAATCAGCTGCCATAAAAGTTGAGTGCATAGCAAAGGTCAAAGAACACTTTTCCAAAAGACTTCTCCTGTGATACTGCCTTCTTGGTAATCCTGCTTGAAACTAGAGTTCAACTGCCCACAAGCCCACAGCTTCCCTGCTGCCCACCACTGACATTCTTAACCAGGGCTCCCAGTTTTATTAAAGTCCGGGTAAAATTTGTGATCTTAATAAAGCAATAAATTTACAGAGCATCCTTCATCAAATTTAGGATTAAACAACTATAAGCAAAGAATTCTTAGGTCAGTATCTATGTCAGTGGTTTGGGTTCACTGAAATGGGCCTCCACAGGAGCAGAAAGATGGCTCTGGACTGTCACCTGTCCATCAGGAATGAGACTGTACTTCAAAGATCAAAAATATCCTGGCAAAACCATTCTTAAATCCTTGTTTCTCGTGACTCAAATGGAAGCAGAGTTCAACACTGCACCAGTAAAATCCCCAAGGCTGAAAATTCACCTCCTCTGCAGTCAATACAATTTACTTATCAACTAGTGTGCAACTGCAGTCAGAGAAACAGCTATGTGAAACTGCACTGAACTCCCTGCAGAATGACTGACAACAGACAATGTACTTTCAATTCCAACAAGAGGTAGATACTGAACTGTTAAGACAACAAAATTATTGTCAGCTAATTCTGAATGCAAAATTGCAAAATTTTTCAAGGTCCACTGTTTGGGAAAAGGGTAATATTTAGCCTACAGACTAGGTGATTATTTTCCAAGGTCCACCTCAGACTGTGCTATGCAGAGTAATCTCAGTGTAAAAAGAATCAGGCTCACATGGAATTTTTGCATATCACATAACATTCAAGTGAAGCAATGCTTCTCTCCAATACCATTTCAACTGCTCTGTGCAATCTTCAGTAGAAGAAAAATACTATGAGAAGAGCAGTGTGTGAATTACATTCATGTCATCCTTGAAATCTAATTTTAGGCAACTACTTTTTAGCCTCTAAGTACTGGAAAGCCTCATTCCTCTATTTTCAAAGAAGGAACGTGGAAGGATAACCAAGTCAAAACCAGCTATTCACAAAATACCTTGGATTCCACAGAATCCCCTAAGCCTACACTAACTACCTTGTAAGAAAACTGGGCTGCTGGCATAAAAAGGAATATTTTTGTAAAGCTTACATGTGTAAGGAATGTAGGTAAGACAAAGCAGCAAATGAATTATGCAGCTAACAAAAGAGACAGTACACACAATGCTACACTCAAATAAAACTGCAGCCAACATTTGACAAACAGCTAGAATAGAACATTTATTGCAAACAAGTGCAGACAGCAATCTTTACCTGTTCTGGTTCAACATGACAGAACATGGAAATCTTTTCTTTTACTGAGGTATCCAGTGGAGTGGAGCACCTGCAAACAATCTAACACAACAGCAACATCAAGGTAGTGAAGCAAAATGAAAGTACTGAGACATTCATACAACAAACCTCTAAAAAAGCTTCTTTCAGTCTCTGTGTCTTGGGGAACAAACCCAGCTCCATTATTATTATTATATGTTTATTAGTAATGTACAAGAACTCTCCACCTAAGCATTATTTAATTAGCTTTTAAATTCAAAGCCACACAGCAAACCTTACCAGATCTGGTGAGAGACCAAGACCTCTGAGTTCACGAACACTGTTTTGGGTGGGTTTAGTCTTCTGCTCTCCTGTAGAGCTTGGCTGGGCAAAGAGCAGAAGTTGGTGTATCAAATCATGATGATATGTAGCAATGAATCAGCAGGCTAATTGGGACCCTCCACCCCAAAAATCCTGTAAAAACTTTGACCTAGTTCTTAAAGAATTCACATAGATAAAATAAATACCCCTGTACATACCATTTTTACCTCAAGGACTGAAAACAACTAGCAGGAACCAGAGTTCAAGTCTGTACAATAAGCAGGGATACATTAAAGAGAGAAGGAGGGAGAAGAGACTCACTGCTCCCTCCAAATAACTACTTTTTAATTTTTTTTTCGCCCTCTGACCACTTGGCCTGGACAGAAGAGGAAAGAGAGAGAGAGGAGAACAAAGACTGATCTGCACTCCAGTAACTATCCAGTTGCTCTGTCAAATCCAGTTCCAAGACAAGGAATACTGCTCTCCAGCAGTGTTAACAGAACCAATGGAAGAACTTTTTCAGCAGTAACTCCTGCAGTAAAAATTTTTGTTTGGTTAAGACTAAGTTGTCTCCAAAACCAAAGCATCTAATACAGCTGAGGCTTTATCAAGCCTTACAGGGCATAAAACACCTTCATATGCTTTAGATATTAACTGGATTTCACCCCATCTATTTGGCACATAAGGATGTTATTTTTATTTTTCTTTGTGATTCCTAATTAACTGATTGTTACCATAGCACTGCTTCATGGCACTTTTTCTTCATTGAATCTCTGAACCAAGGGCAACTGACACTGAGATTGTTACAGCTTACAGAGCAGCTGAATGGCAGTCTCTGAAATTACTGTTAAAGATCAAAACATTTATTTTCTAAGCAAAAAAACCCCCAACCCAGATCAGGATTCAAAACACAGTGTTACATTTTGAAATTAGAAATGTAACAACCGACTTCATGAACTAATGGAAATTCTGGGGGGGGAAAAAGGGGGCACAGAGAAACATTAAAGAACTCCAAGAACATCTTGGAACATGGCCTTACTAATAGGTCCAAATGGTTGGGAAGTCTGGCTACATCACTGCCTCTTGTATTAGCTTGGCTGAAATGCAGGGCTATCCAAATGAAAGAAGACTGAGTGTCTTCAGCCCTTGGAAAGCAAGTTTACCTGCAAAAGCTGAGTGATAATTCCATAGAGGAAAACAGTAGTTAGAAATGCAGCTGCCAACTATTTATTATATTTACACACTTTGAAAAGTTTCTGTTCACTTTTTGAGAACTTTATTTCGATACCATTACAATCTCTGCATTTCTTCCAGAAGTTTATACATGTGATATGGACACAGGATTTCAGAAACACACAGAAAGCAAGTTTTGGACTGGGGAAGCCCCCAAGGATTTTAGGTCCTTACCTGGGGAACTAGGCTGACATGGATGTTACAAAAATTCTCTCTTTTGGCTTTGAACTGGAACTGGCGGAAAGCTTCAATGAAAGGCATGCTTTCAATATCACCTACTGTCCCCCCAAGCTAAAAAAGACAATATTTAGAATTAAAGGTAGTACCAAACCATCACCTATTGAATCTGTATGCTGAAGCTTACTAAAACATATAGAAAATGGCACTAAAATATCTCCCCAGCACCTCCCTCTGATCCCCTGCAGAAGCATCAACACCAATATAAAAACCAAGACGTGCCAGCTGTGTGTACTATCACAGCCTTCAAGCTACCCCAACTATTATTTTACCTTCATAATTTCCCCCCAAAACCAAAAAGCCACAAGAAAAACAGCTTCTCATATGGGCAGCACCTCTCCAGGGACATCAGCTTTAGCTTCACCTTTATTATCTCTTTGGGGAAAAGGTTCAGGTGTTAAAATTATCATTTCTGAACACTGGTGGCACAGAGAAGCAAAATTTCTGTAAAGTTTTAGTAATGATGTAGAGCAGGCTTAGACACATGTAGGAACAGAGACACGAGGCACCCTCTGGAGTACCTTCAGCCTCCCTTCAGCTGTCAGAGTGCCCCAAGGCACTAAGATCCAGGCTTTTGAATCCTAGAACAGAAGTTGGCACTGGAGCTGCAGGGAGAGCTCCGAGTCACCATGAGCAGGACTCCAGCAAGCGCCCTCTCTCCTGTACCAGCACACCCTGCCAGCAGCACCCTCTCAGAGCCTTTGCCCTGCTCTGTCTCCTCTGGCAGGAGAATGTCCCACACAATGCATTGCAAATTTAATGGGGTTTGTCACCTCTAACTGAAGAGGTGACACATTCCCTTTTAGGTCTGTGCCTGAACTACTCACCCCAAAGCTGCTAAGGAAGAAAGACAGCTGCTTCCAGAGGGTGCTTTACCCAGCCCCCCTCTGCCCACCAAGGAAGAGGAGGTCACAGCATGATTAACTCAAACTTTTGTATATACCTACAAGAGCTAAAATGGACTAATTCACATTAAACCAGAGAGCAAAACACCTCCTAAATGTAAACTGTCCAAGACCCTCATCTTTCTACGTGTGATTCAGACATGGCACATTCAAAAGACCCCACTGAGTACATGAGGCTAGCAAGGAGGGGTTTTAACCAACAAAAAACCAGAGTTGAACATTACTGTAAAAACAAACAAGCAAATAAAAAAACCTACTCGAAATATGCATACGGTTTGGCTCACTTCACACAAGTAGCAATTTTTTTTTTTTTCTTAAGAGCTACAAACCTCAATCACACAAACTTGGGGTTCAATGCCATCTTCATCTACAGGAATTCGTGCCTGCCTCATTACCCATTCTTGTATAGCATCTGTGATGTGGGGAACAACTGAAAGAGAAACCCAGGCAAGGGTTACTGCCACAACACATGCACATTTCTCTCTGTAACTCACTACAGAACAAATTATTGAAACTAACTAGACAGTGCTTCCCAGACCACTTCAGCACTGATTTATGTCTTTAAAAAAGTACTCCTTTTTAAAGTGACTGTTCTTGGCTATGATTTTCAAGAGAAGTGCCTCTGCAGGAAATGTCATCCTACCTCAATTCAAACACATGTAAACAACATTTCCTTTAAGCTGCATGATTCAAGTACAAATTGTTCTTTGCCCTAAGCAGGGAGAGTTACTCTGTGTTAAACAGTCTGTAAAGTCCTTATCCAAACCAGCTGTGAAGGATGTTCACAAAGGGAAGGGACTGATCTGATCCTCCAAGATACTTTAGGTTTTCAAACTACATTGCAGTTACCAAAATCAATAACCATTTTAACCATTTAACAAATAACCCACAGGTGTGTGAGTCTGAAGCCTGTTTGCATTTAGTATTGGCTGTGTTAGACAGCTGGACCCAAGCCCAGCACACATCCCCACAACAGAGAGCATGCTGCTGAGCACTGGAAAGTTTTGAGGGGCTGACAGGTAACCTGATTCAGTGTGGCACACACCACCACACCTGCACTGGTGTGTCTTCTACTTCTTTTAAAACAAACAACAAACCACATCACAAGGACAGCACGTCACAGAGACCTCAAGTCACGATAAAATGCAACAGCACTTGACCAGGACAAAAAGACAGAATATATTTCTAAGCATCAGGAATGAAGATTCACATCACCTTGGACAGTTTTGCCAAGATAGTCTCCTTTCCTCTCCTTGTTGATGACATACTGGTAGATCTTCCCAGTAGTCAGGTTGTTGTCTTTGGTGAGTCGGATATCAAGGAAGCGTTCATAGTTACCCAGGTCCAGGTCCACTTCCCCTCCATCATCCAGCACAAACACCTCCCCTGTGGCACACAGAAAAAGGCACAAGCACACATGTCAAAGGGACGTGCTCCACAGCAGCGACTTGTCGGGTTTGTGGCAGCCAGAGGAACCCGGTGTAAGGAAACACCTTTGACTGCTACAGCAAGTGGCTAACAAAAGTAAAAGCCTTCTACAACAGAGTGCTGGGACAGAGGACTGAGTCTCCCCAGCAGGCAACAGTCAGGCCCCCGAGCACATCCTCTGCCGTGTGCTGGTGGCACCATCAGCCTCAGGGCTCTGGCACGGCTGACAGGCTCAGTTTGCAGCTCCCACACACACCATCAGACACAAACTTTCCCGCCAGGCCCGGGAGTTGGTTCCTTCCAGGTAAAGCCGTCCCGGAATCCGCGGGGCAGCCCCCGGCCCTCAGCTCGGCCCCGCGGGTCACTCACCGTGCTCGTACGGGGAGAAGGTGCCAGCGTCGATGTTGATGTAGGGGTCGATCTTGATGGAGGTGACATGCAGCCCGCAGGACTTGAGGATGGTGCCGATGCTGCTGGCGATGATCCCTTTGCCGATGCCCGAGATCACCCCGCCCGTGACCAGGATGTACTTCATCTGCCTCGCTGCCTGCCGGCGACACCGCCTCAGAGAGGGCTCTGCCCGGGCAGGGGGCACAGACCCGCACCCGCCATTCCTG
>JAAWXA010000045.1:702849-777769 GCA_038090715.1 Florisuga fusca
TTCCTTTCCTTTTCTTTCCTTTCCTTTCCTTTTCTTTTCTTTCCTTTTCTCCCTACTGCTTGACCTTATTGGACTTTATAAGTTCTTTTATAAGTTCTTTTGTTGAAAATGACTTTTGTTCATTTGTTTGTTTGCTTTGTATGGTTTTTTTTTTATTATTATTTTGACTGTGGTGTGCAGTTTGAGAACTTTACAGAAAACTATGAAACATTTACCCCAGTTACCCTCCCCAACAGGAAGGCACTGGCACCACCCATCTGTGCACCAGAGTGAAGGTGTCCACAGCCCCAGCAGGCACACGAGCTGCAGCTCCTCCACCCCTCTGTGCTGGGCAGTGCACACCAAAGCAACACCTGCAGAAAGCTCTCATTGAGGTGAGCAGGTCCAGGTGGTTTATGTAGCACAAACACCCCTATGTGCTGCAAAGCACGAGGTGCAGCCTGCAGAGAACATACCTGAGTGCTACCCCCATCACCTGGAGGGCACGAGGCCTCCCCTCGATGACTTGAAGCATCCTGCATGCTGCCAAAGTGCCCTGGACATCTCTGCTCTGGGAACCTGTGGAAATAATTCTTGGCTGTTTTTTAAACACAGAATGTTGCAGGCAGCTGAAAACCCAGACATGAGAGTGATTGCCATTTGCTCTTCTCCAGATTCATCCTCAGTTATACTCGGTGAACGCTGAGGTGCTGATGATAGAGTTCCTACTGTGATGTCTGCTGAGGCTTCTCCAGTGGTGGAGGTGAGAGCTCTCCCTCAGTGACAGAGGTGTGTGCTACCTGAGCTACAGCACTGCTCTTTCTTCTGTAGAGAAGACTGTAATACCTCAAATGTTTCAGTTTCTCCTGACTGATTGATGTGGATCAAAGCTACTGCAGTGGTCACCTACATCTTGGAACACACCAAAGAACACACCAAACATGTGGTTTTCACTGTGTGTTGACCACTGGGCTTCACCTGGTGTTTCATTTCATAAACTGAAGAGTGGTGATGTGGAGCCATTGGCATGCAGCAAATAGACTGTACAGGATTGGATTTGGCAGGAACATCTCCTTTTACAAGTGGAGAGTCCTCATTTCCACACAGCAGGACGTTCCCCTTGGCCCTTCTGGCTTCTTTATATTTCCAGGTGCAGCAGTGTGCCCAGGTGGCCAAGAAGGCCAATGGCATCCTGGCCTGTATCAGGAACAGCGTGGCCAGCAGGTCCAAGGAGGTGATTCTGCCCCTGTACTCAGCCCTGGTGAGGCCACACCTCGAGTCCTGTGTCCAGTTCTGGGCCCCTCAGGTCAGGAAGGAGATTGAGGTGCTGGAGCAGGTCCAAAGGAGGGCAACCAGGCTGGTGAAGGGACTGGAGCACAGATCCTGTGAGGAGAGGCTGAGGGAGCTGGGGCTGTTCAGCCTGGAGAAGAGGAGGCTCAGGGGAGACCTCATCGCTCTCTACAACTCCCTGAAAGGAGGTTGGAGCCAGGGGGGGGTTGGTCTCTTTTCCCAGACGACTTTCAACAAGACAGGAGGACACGGTCTTCAGTTGTGCCAGGGGAGGTTTAGGTTAGATATTAGAAAGAATTTCTTTACGGAGAGGGTGATCAGACATTGGAATGGGCTGCCCAGTGAGGTGGTGGATTCTCCATCCCTGGAGACATTTAAAAAGAGACTGGATGTGGCACTCAGTGCCATGGGCTGGGAACCGCAGCGGTGGGTCAAGGGTTGGACTTGATGATCTCTGAGGTCCCTTCCAACCCGGCTAATCCTATGATTCTATGATTCTATGATTCTATGATTCTATGATTAATCCAGGCATTCTGTAAATTGTTCAGACCCTTTACTGAGTCTACACTTTTGTTTGGAACTCGGTCACGTTTTCACCAAAATGCAAAATGTGAAATGCAAAATGGAAATTGTTGCCCTGAGTAACAAGGGGATTTGGGTAGACCTTACAAAAGATGCAAATTGAGGTGAGAATTGGAGAAAGGTGCTCAGTGTCCTGCAAGGTCTGTGATAGCTCCTGCCCTCTCCTCTTGCCTGGCGGGTGCCTGCTCTGTGTCTTCTCCAGGATTGTCCACTAGATGGTGGGATTGAACAGTGACAGAGTTTGGGAAGTGGGAAGAGAGGCGGTCACAGAGGTGACACCTCAGAGCTGCTCTGGGACCCGGTGCTGGAGCATCAGGTGCTCCCGGGGGGTTCGGTGGCGTCGGGCAGCGCCTTTCTGGGTCAGTCTCTGCGGTGCCATCTCACTGCGGTTTGTCCCACAGGGACCTTCCTGGTAGGTCTTGATTCTTTCAGTCAAGGTTTCTTCACTTTCCAGCCTCTTCCTAACTGCCTCTTTTTATCCATGAAGAAGAGTCTCTTTCCTAGGAAGCAAGGAAACAACGGAGCTGCCGTGGAGCTCAGCCATGCTAGGAAGGAAATGTTTTCATCAGAGGAGTGTGACCAATCCAGGAGACAGCAGTGAGCAGGGCTGTCTAAGGAAGGGGAGCACATCACCAGAAAGGGGGGGTAGGAAGAAAATGTTTTGCAAATGCAGAAGACAGCATGTGCTGGGGGTTAAACCTCTCAGCTCTGTGTGATGCTCTTGGACAGAGTCTTGGTCCTGACTCTGGGCAGGTCATGTCCACAGCTCCATGCCTCCAGCTGCTTCTGCATAAGGTGGAAGCAAGAAGGCCAATCCTTTTGGAACAGTCTTTTGATATTAGATCTCTGTGTTTTCATCACTAAGTGCTGGTGGTTTGTGAGCCTGTGTCCTTCCTGGCTGGAGTCACAGGGAGATGAGGTTTTAGTTCCACTCATGAGACTGGCCAGCCAGGGAGGTTCTGCTCCCTTGTTTCCCTGATTTCAGTTAGGGTTACATCTCCTGCATAAAGCAAACTGTGATCTGCCAAAGCCATCTGCTGTCCACAGGGGGGATGGATTCTGACTTTGCTGCTGGCTGTCTGAGCAGGGGGAGGGTGCAGTCTGCATGCTCTCATGTTTCTAGCAAGGTGCATGCAGAGCTCATGGATGGAGAAGCTGCAGACACAGAATAAGACATTTTCCTTTGAAAAAAAAAAAAAAAAAAAAGAAATTTCTTTCTCTGATGGGTGCTGCATTGGTGAGAGCTTTGCTGAACACCTTTCTGAGGAGAGAGACCTCACGGACTCTGAAGCCTGAGGGGTGTGCTCAGCTCCAGCAGCATTCTGGGTTTCCAGCACACGTGTTCTGGAGAGGTGAGGCCAGGCAGTCTGTAACAGAGGTGTGGAAGGACGAGAGATTATAAAGACCTTTTTCTATGCCTGCATGACCGAGAAAATTGAATTGTGTCTGCTCCCAGGAAAGCTGCCTGGTCCTTGTGCCTGAAGCTGGCAGTTCAGGTTCCCTAACAACCCCAAATGCTGAGACAGGTCTGCTGGTCCTCCTGCCTGGGAAGTTGCCTCTAGTGGTGACTCGGGAAACCTGGCACAAGGACTTCGTAGTCAGTCATTCCAGAAAAAGAACGGTATAGGGAAAAAAAGAATTGCTACCACCACCAGGCAACACACCAGTTGGATTTTGCCCTGAATCATCAGGGTTTTATTGAGTTAGCCTGTCATACTTTCATGGAATCATTTACCTCTGCATCTTAAATGTCGTGAACTTGGCCCTTCAGGGGATTTCTCTGGTGTTTCTCAGGCCAACATTCACCTTTGGGCACTGACCGTTGATTTTGTATTTCAATAATTAAAACTTTTCTGCTGTCAGGTAACACCTTCTCTTCTTACTGAACAAGAAGACTAATTGTTAGAAACAATAGTTACCTAGTAACAATAGGCAGACATTGTAGAATTATCTCATAGAACTGCCCATCAGACATGCTCATGGTGTGAAAGAAATTTTGCAGAACCTCAATACAGAGGTGAAAGAGGCAGGAGAAATATCTGGAGTAACATTTGTGGAAGTGACTTCCCCCCGGGATGTCAAGGTGTGCTAGCAGGGTCCCTGAGCAGCCACTGTCCATCCCTGCTGCCTGGGCACTTGTCACTCATGCATGTCTTGCTGTTGTGATGAAGTCCAGGAAACCTCATTTTTCCAGGTGTTCAAGCAATGGGCAGAGTGTGCTGTGGTGGGATCTTCTACATGGGGCCAAGGAGGTCACTGCCAGCCACAGAACAGGGTGGCTTGGTGATCTGCAAGATAATGCAGCCACTCAGTGAAGTGTCAGATTCAGAAAACCTGAAGCATGACCTGTGGAGCAGGGCAGGAACATTCAGCAAAGCAGCCAGGTGTCAAGAGGCAGAACAGGTTTTGTTCTCATTTTTTGCAATGTACAATACATGAACAGAGGGTGACCAAGGTTTTTTTTACTGTCTGCTGCCTGTGCTTGCCAGCTGTGCCCAGGCTCAGGGGACACGAGTGGCTGCACAGGCACAGGCTGAGAGGTCAGCTCTCTCTCTCTCAAATGATTCGTGTCCTCAACAGAAGAGTCAGAGAAAAGTGTGATTCCCTGACACATTTCCCTTGAATTTAAATATACATCAGGCTCATTGTTCCCCCAGCAGCTTTTTGGCTACCATCACGTCTAAACCTTGATCCAAGCAGGACATTTTCAGGTATATGCTTGTAGAAAGCATGTTGGTCCTTGTGTGTGTTTATACACTGTGTATCTGGTAGCACATGGCACAGCCAAGGCCAGAAGCTGAGCCCCCTCCTCACGCTGGGTCTGTGTGCCAGACACGAGGTCATCACTGGGGAGTTAGGTGGGACTGGGCCACAGGAGACTTGTGAGTCACAGGAAACTGCTGTGGGGATCCCAGAGGAGGTTTAGGGCTGAGAAAATGCACTTGTCCCTAACTCGGGATTCTTTTGTGGATGTGCCAAAGACTGGAATTTTATTTAAATACTGTTTCTCTACACTGTGTATGTGTCCCAACAGCTCACTGACCACAGAGAACAACCCATCTGGAGCTAATGGGAGCCTGGAGCTAACATGCTTCCTGGTTTCTGTACCTCTCCTTAAACTGATGCTATTTGTATTATAATGATTGAACTCTCTCCTTCCCCTCAATATTTGCCCAGTAGTGAAGGTGATTCCTGGATAACTGGGAAACACTGAGCCTTCTCATTTCTGTGGGTGTACTCTCACCTCAGGGTAGGATCCAGCTCTATCCAAGGGAAAAGGGAGCTGCAGGGTAAGGTTTAGAGCTGCAAACAGGTGCTGAGCTGCAAGAAATAGTCTTTATGGACTGGCATCAGCCAGGCAGCTCTGGGAGAAAGCTGAGTATTCCCCCAAGTTTATAGGTGCCTCTTTGAAGATAGTGATCTGGGGATGGAGACACTCGGTGTTTTGCTGAAGGTCACATAAGATTTCTGGCAGAGTTAAGGGGTGAGATTGTATCTCCATGTTTCACTCCACAACATAAATCTGACAAGAGTGCTCTTGTGCTCTTGACACAGACTCTCACCCAGGTGTCACTTTCCCTCAGGTTCTTTTGCCTGTAAAAAAGGTAGCATCCTTCTTCCATTTTGGCAGCAGAGTGTGTGGGGCCAGCAGCAGGAGAGAGGACCCAGCAGAGCAGCAGGCAGGAGCTCTGGGGACCTGACCTTGGCTGGGGGACATGCAGAAGGAGCTCCACTGATGAAGTGCTAAGCACAAAGGGGAAGAGCATGAGCAGCGGGCACAAGAAATCAAATGAATAAATATGCAGAAAGAAGAGTTTTCAGGCCGGTGTAGCAAAGTGGGACAGACCAGGTCACAGAGTGACCCTCCTGGGAGTCTCTTCCTGGCAAGCTGGGTGAAGGGAGGAGAGGCATAAAGGCTCCAGAGAGAAAACAGAGAAAATTCAGGGTGACACACTGAACCCTGAGAGGGGAAAACTGCCTTGGAGGGAATTCTTGGGTGGAATTTAGTAGAGGTCAAGCTGAGTTAGCAAGGAAACCTCACAGAAGCAGCTGAGCTCATGCTCTGCTCAACTCATCGGAGCATCTGCTGTCCCACACTGAGACACCCATCTCTCAGCCATGGATCTTTGGTCAGAGCCTGAAGTCAAGGAAATCCAGCAAAAGACTTTGCCTCAAACAAACAAACAGCCTCTTGGGCTGCAGGAGGTGGCAGGAACAGAATATCAGAACTGGAATGGTTCTTCCAGGAGCTAGATGGGCTCTGAGCCACAGCTGTATATAGAATATGTATATATATGTATAATCTTGTGATAAAATCCTGAGTCCCTGCAACACCTTTGTTGCAGCTACTGTACAGCACACAGTACGACTCAGCAGAAGCACCCATGAAGACCTTGTAGCCATCAGTGACATCCCTATGTCCACCAGGAAGGGTGACAGCAGCTCCACAGTGCAGGAATCTAAGGGACACCTGCCAGTCTGAAATGTCTTTCACTCTCTCACCTCCATTTTTTTGGACTCCTACACTTTGAACCTGACTCTGCAGGTGGGCCTCATCTTCCTTCTCTGCCATTTAGTTTCTAGTCTTGAAGAGGCAAAAAAAGAGGGATGAGCTCATCACATAAACATTGTGGGATCTCTCGGATTGCATTGATGGGAAAGGACAAATCGCTCATCGTCTTAAAAGCAGCAAACCCTGCTGTAAGTACTCTTTAAAATCTTATATGATTGGATTATTCATCTTCATGAACTGTGTGAGAAATACACTGACTTCCAGTTCATTCAACTGCAGGATAATTTGATCTTCTTTTTAATTCAATCAAATCTTCTGTAATAAAACCATTTGCATTCTTGAAAAAGAAACATTTGCACTCTATTCCTCCCAGGCTGATGTAGCTGTAGTGGGTTTTTCATTTAAAGGCCACTTTACAGCTAATTTTTTTACGGTTTTGGGTTAACTGCCAACGAGGAATATTCACACACTTCTGCTACTAATTTCTGTCTAAATTTATAACATTTCCCTGCACCAGGTGAGTCATTATAGAAGAAGCCCTCAGGTCCAGTCAGGGGCTGTTGGTGTTCTTGCCCGTGGAGCTGCAGCTGAGCTGGTGCTTCCCTCTCTGTGCCTGCAGGAAGCTCTGGCTGTTCAACACCAGCAGCTTATGGCCTGGAATCCTTGCTGAGCAGAGACCAGCATTATGAAACACATGAAAGAATAAAGACCTTTTGGGGAATGAAGGTGTGAAAAGAGAAGAAAACACCGTGTGCTGAGCTGCCCACACCGCAGCACTGCAGAGCGGGGCTGAGCATGGAGGGGTAAAATGATATTTATTTGTTTCAGTCAGGAGGAGCAGAGTGAAAGTGAGGCAGGGCCAGAGGAAAGCTCTGCACCAGCACACCTGGGTCGTTCTCAGAAAGAAATGGGAGCTATTCATGGCCTTTGTTTTAGGGGAAAGGGAATAGGAGGGGTGCTGGGAGCATCAGGAGCGCAAGCTCAGCAGGGCTCACCCCCAATGAACCAGGTTGAATTTTTATTTGATCTCCCCCTCTTGATCTCTCTAGCTGAGCATGGTCTTAAACATCCAGGAGTGAGGAGATGTGCCACGACAGTGGATCAGAGAGCAGGCGTTTGTCCCCAGTGTCCCCCTGGGTGTTTGCAGAGGGGTCATCTGCATGGGCTGGTGGAATTTTTATCCCAAATGATTTCCACATTCCTCCTAGCCTGGCAAAGGATTCTGCTGAGGCATCAACTGCCTTGTCCAGCTCACCCCGTCCTACATCTGATAACTTATTAGATGTAATTGAGGATTTAATTGAGGAATTGATTGAGGCATTCCTCCGGTTACCACAACATAATCACTCAGCTTCCCAGAGTCAGAGATTTCCATTCCATTTGGACTCAGTCCTATAAACAACTAAATTACTATCAACCTCCTCCAAAATCCCTAGAGTGGCAGGTGCTGGAAACTTCAGAGACCCATGTCCTTTTTGCAGGCCTTTGAGTGCTCTTTTCCCTCCCAGTGCTCCTCTAATGGCTGAACTGGGGTGTGTTGCCTGAAGCTCCAGGGAAAAAGTTCACTTTGGAAGCAGAACTGCTGAAAAGCCTTTTTCCCCTCTGTGTACCAGTTCTGCAGATGATTGTTGTTTATTAGGTCTGATTCTGGCACTCGTCTTTGCATCCCAGGAAGATGTTTAGCTTTTCTTCTCAAAAGAATACAATACCCAGAGAGATCTCTATCTTCCCTCAGTGCATCTGTCCAAATTGTAGCTGGAGGATGTAATGCAGCTGGGAGGTAATAACTACACTTTGATTAAATTCTGAACTGCAACATGTGAAAACAAAAACTTGGAGGGATTATTTCTAAACATTAGGGGCTCATTCTGGTCTTACTCAAATTGATATGAACAGGGATAAGGTAATGGGATAGCCATGGGTAACCAAGTGGGCAGAAGCAGGTCTGCACTTCCTTCCCCTTGCTGGGCTTTTGTAGCCAACTACAGAATTCTGTTCAAAGCAATTTAAAAAATTTTTGTCTTCCATTTGTTTTCTCATCCCTAAATTATAAATTGTGCACTCCAAGGAACCTGAAACAATGAACAGGCACTTGGAACTTGCCAAATCTCTGCTATGGTAACTTGCCTGTTTAAGATGAATATTTCTACAAGCTGATACCATAGGTGTGTTTTTAGCATTAGCAAAAACCCCATATCCTTGTAGATAGTACATTGCTTGAACTGCAAGGAGGGTTTTTGTACCTAAAGCTGTGCTGTCCTAGCAGCACAGAGGTCTTGCTGCTCCTGCCATAGGTTAAATACCATTCTCAGCTATATGAAATTAAATGGCCCAAAATAATTTTGTCTCCCAGGAAGTGATAAAATAAAACCTCAAAAGAATGTTTGTAGGCTCCTGCTGTGAGCCTCAGCTCAGGTTTTGGCCTTGATGGTTTCTAATGGAGTGATACAGGGCTTGGCTTTTAGCTGTTGTGAGACCAAACTTCTTGCCAAGTTTCAAAGCTAAAGCTCCCCACTATTGTGGAGACAAACACATTATTGTGCATGTTGGCACAGTCCCTGAGTGATGGAAACCTGAGACTGCACGAGGCCCCTAAGTATCACTGGACCTTAATCACAATGCTGCTTTTGCTGTCAACCCATCTCAAGACAAATCAAGATTTTTCAGGATTATAGGAACTGAAAAGCCTGATTCTTCCAGGTTTCTGTGCTATGGCCATGAGTACATTTTATGGAAATCATCCCCCCCTTTCCTTCATGACCTTGTGGTGCTGGCACTGCCTGTCAACACTTCCCGTGACCATAAATGGTGCCACAGAGCCCCTGTCCCTCCAGGTGCCCAAACACAATTCCCTCAGCTCCCTGCCCTGTACCACTGTGGTACCACTCTGTCCCACCAGGGCCCCTGAGCCCCTCACAGCTCCTCACCCATCACCATTCCCTGGGGGGTCCCAGTGTGGCTGTCCCAAGGCTGCCTGTGGGCTAACAGAGTGGCCAGGACAGGATGCTGGTTGCCCAGCAGAAGGCAAAGTCTTCCAGACAGGATGCTTGTGTTCTAACCACCTGTTGGGGTTTGTTTTTACATGAAGTTAGGATCTTTGAGACCTCAAGATCTCTGACAAAATCTAGAGCCATCTATCCTCACTGGGCTACTCTCATGGTTCCATGGACATTTGGTACTATTAAATTTTTGCTCTGTTTATGCCTTTCCAAAGTGCTCTAGGAAGGGAGACAGGGAGCATGTTTTCCTGTCCTTGCAGTGGGCCATGAGGTCTGGTCCCAGTGTCCAGTACCAGTCCCAATACCTCACCCCCAGCTGCCTCCCCTGACGGGGAGAGAGGGGATGTGCTGGCTCAGTTCTCTGCTGTGAGGGGTCCAGAAGGGCCCAGAGGGGTCCCCTTATGAGTGGATCAGAAGTAGAAAGGTGACCTCAGGGTGGGAAATGTGATGCCCAGAGAGCTCTGTGCCAGTCTCACCTGTTCCTGACAGGGAGATAACCCTGCTGAGCACTGCTGCTTTCTGTTGGATGGTCAACCAGCAACGTGGTTCTCAACCCATCTCTCTCTGAGCTTTTAACTAGACCAATTCCACATACTTTGGCCTTTTCATCTCCCACACATCAACATGAAGCTGTATCCCTCCACCCTGCTTTGGGGGCTGCCACAGGACTTTACTCCTCCCAGCAATGACAGGGTGCCCCAGTTTTCTACAACCCCTGCCTGGCAAAGCCATACACCAGGGAAGCATGTGCCTGCTATGAGGTCCATCAACATCAACAGAGTCATCGTGCCTCCTTCCAGCAGTAGTTACCTCATGTATATAATGAGATCAGTCATCCCTGACACATTCTCACAGAGAGACACCACTGTGCCTGCTCTCAGTACAGAGCTGCACTCAGAATCTCAGCCACCTGGTTTTTTCTGGTGTGTTTGCCAATTTACAAGTCAATCTTAAGTCTGATGTGATGTGAGTGAATGATATCTCTTTCTTTCTGAAATGCAGGCACTCCCTTGCTGTTTCTCCTCTCAAGGGGTAGTAGGTCCATAGCATGTGCAGTCCATCTCAAGTTTGGTAAGAGATTCCATTATTTATTGGAAAATGATCAGAACTACACAAATGAGAGATGGAATATCGACCCATCAAGGACCATGCATCTCAATGGACTCCCTGAGGGACTAAGGAAATTCTCCAAAAGGGAATAGCATATTAGAAAAGTTATTCTCAGCAAAAACAGGGGTGGAGGACAGATCAGCAGGAAGACAGTGCCCCAGCCCTTTTACATGTCTGAATTTCAGAGAGAAAGACATTTCAGGTTGAGTCTTGCTGTCAATATTTTCTTTCATTCCTTCAGTTACAACTAATATCCATGTATTTGGAATCCCATTGGAGCAAGTACCTGTTGCTCAGGAAACTTAAAGGCATCACTACACATCCCTCTGCTCCAGGACTCCACCCTCTCCACAATTCACTCCCAACACTTTCAGGGCTGTAAAGTGCTTCTTACACTCTGCCTCTGGAAGGCAGGGACATCTGCCAGAGGTGTGGGAGAGGTCTTTGGGTACCTACCCATGTCTTCATCCCTCCCAAGGGATGGCTGTGATAGACCATGGGCTGTTGGACTGGGCTTATTGAACTCACAGAGGCAGGGGGGCTACACTGACAAAAAGTGATTTTTCTTGTTCACTGGTTGCTGCCTTCCCTCCCTGTAGGTCTGCATCATTTCTGCTGAGGTATCCAGTGATGTCTGCCAGCTTCATGCTAAAGGATGGTGCATAAATGTGGCATGCCCAGAAGTCACCATCCTTTTGAGCTGTGGCACACAGCCAGGTCCTTGGGCATGTTGGCTGTACTCATGGGTGGACAGATAATAACAAGGAAAAATATCCCAGAACTAGGTGACAGTTCCCTAAGAGGTGCAGACAAGTGCAATGAGAATGATCAGAGGTCTGGAGCATCTTCCACCTGAGGACCCCAGAGCAGAACAACACACAACTTCCTTGACATGAGGTATAGAACTGGGTAAGACAGATCTGTAAACTCATGAGCCACCTAGAGAAGACGAGGAGGGAATTGTGAGGCAATGTAAGGAAGATCCCATTGAATTATGGCAGGCTCAGATTCAACAGAAGTGATATTTCTCTCCACTGTGATATTGCTCTCCACCCCCATCCCCAGCTCCTTTCCCTCGGGGCACTTTGCAGCCGCTCTGCCCTGAGCCTGGAGCTTTCCTGGGGTTGGGGTGACCCCTGGGCAGGAGGTGGCTGCCCTGCGAGGGGTTTGCCCGTGATAAAACCATTCTGACTCTTTCTGGTTGCTTTCTCATCCTTCACAGGTTTGGATCAGTACTTGAACAGGATGTGTTCTGTGACCTATCCAGGCACATGAGGCTGAGTGCTCCACATTCCTCAGTCCTCCTCTTGCCCCAGATGATGTATATGCAACAGAAATGTAAAACCCCGTGTGACTCTGTCCTCAGGTTCCTCTGGCTTCAAATGGTAACTTAACACCATCTGATGAATACAGGTAAAGCATGGCCCCAGGTCTGCAGTGCCTTTCTGGGTTAGAGGTGCTTTTCAAACTAGTAGTCCTGTTGTCTGTCTCTTCATCCAAGCATTTGATTCAGCTCTGCTTGTTCCAAATTGCAGCATAATGTTAATTCTCTAAGATCTTCCTGTCAAAGAGGATTTCATTTCAGTTGGCAAAACACAATGCACTGAAACAGCTACAGCTGAGACAAAGATGGAAATTAAGATCTGAAAAGGGAGAAAGGGACAAAAGAAATTGGTGACAAGCAAGAAACTGAAACAAAAATGAAATTCTTGTCATTATCTGACTACAAAGGGGAAGGATGCTGCTTGCTGCCTGGGACTACTCCAGCGCGGGGAGCAGTTTGTCCAATACATCCAGGAATGCTGAGCCACCCACCATCAGCCCTGCTTACCTCACTGCATCCATGATCCATTCCCATGGTATTCACTACCAGAGCTGCACATACCCATTTACTGGTTTAAAATATTCCTCCAAGAAGAGGGAAGATGCCCCAGATGACTGCCTAAGTTGGGCTGCAAACTGCTGCCCTAATCTTCCCATCTTGCTGGGAGGTGGTGAGATAGTCAGGAGCAGTCATAACCCAGTGTCTGGGAGAAGGTTCATTCCTGCCTTGCAGTGCTGTCTAGGAAAAACAGATTTTCCCTCTCCTTTTCTTTCAGGTGCTCTCAGAGGGGACTGTGGTCCCAGGTGGTGTCCATGGCAACCCTGATGTCCCTGACACGAGGCACTCTGCTGACATCCTGGCACAAGGGATGGTCTCATACAGGTTGGCAGTGATGGCCCTTACATAGGTGCATATGACATCCTTTGTCTGGAAGAAGATGACAGTCAGTTTGGGTGAGTTCTAGTAAAAATGCAGGTAGGGAGCCTGGGAGCAGGTGGGTCTCCACATGTTCAGCCATTAGCTCAAGTGACTCCTGGCTGTGAGATGATGGGTGGGCTGACATCTGCAGGGAGTCCTGACTGGGGGGGCTGTAGACACACAGCACACTGAATGCCCTGAAATGGCAAATGTTCTTCTGGAAGGTTTCAGCTATTTCCTAAATGCTGACATGGCTCAATCCTCACCCTCCCATGGCAGGTACTGGCCTATCACCACACTCACAGTGCCTGCCTGGCTCAGCTGGTGCCCTGCCAGGGCTGGGCATGCCCCACGTTCACTCTATCTGTTGAGTCTATTTGCTTGAGAGGACCTTCTCTGAGGTGATTTTCTCTGCATTTATGCCTCAAACTTCACCTTCACAAAGAGTGAGATAAGCCCAGGGCAGCTGATCCGAGGAGTCCTGCTTTGTGCAGGTTTGGGTCTGGCAAAAGGAGGTTGTAGGGAGGTGGGTACTGGCCTCTTCTCTCAAGTGAATAATGATAGGACCAGAGGAAATGGCCTGAAGTTGCACCAGGGGAGGTTTAGACTTGATATTAGGAAGGATTTATTTACTGAGAGAGTAGTTAGGCACTGGAACAGACTGCCCATCCCAAAGTAATTCCAACTACTTCCAAAGCATTTAAAAAGCATTCAAATGAGGCACTTCAGGACATGATTTAGTGGGTGACACAGATGCTGATACATGTATTTTATTCCGGGGGGATATTGGCAGCTGGATGCTATGATCTTAGAGGTCATTCCCAATCTGGCAGTTCTGTGATTCTGTGTATGATCTCTCTGCAGCATTAAAAATTGCCATAACAAGTCTGTGCCCCTTACCCAATATCTCATTAACTGTAAGGAACAGGACACTGGCCACTGTCACCATTGGAGGGGCTCATCCTGGTCACAGCTCTTGCCATAGCAATGTCCTTCCCAGGGCAGAGGGATAGAGGTGTCTGGTCCAGGATCCATGCTGGACACAACTGGACTGCTCTGGAGATTGTAGTGAAGTGGGACTACACTGTCTATTGGTGTGGTCCATGGCCCCCATCTGGAGATGAACTGCGGACCTGCCCTGGAGCTGTTGCACAGTGAACTCACTTCACAGCCCTGTGAACCCTGAATCCTGGTTTGAGCCAGGACAGAAACAAATTTCTTTGTATTAATATTACTTTTCTCTTCTGTGTAATTGCACTTCTAAAACTAATGACATCTTTCCCAGCCAGTGTCTGGTTTTAGGACTGATAACACTCAATGTTTGTATTTTTGATGGAGAATGGTCTGCAGAAGGGCTCTTGCTTATACTTGTTCCAATAGAAACCAAGGCCACTCCCTTGTTCTGCTAAATTTCTAATGCTCTGGAAATGAAAGGGAGTAAAGTGGTCACACCTGCAACCCTCCTGTGGGGAGGAGCAGAGCAGAGAGGTGACCAAATCTGACCCATGAAGTATCCATCCATGCACCTCATACTCAGGATAAATATGAGGGTCAAGCTCTCTTTATCCATGGCTGGTGTCCTGGGAGGATGCCATCCATCTGGGACTTCCCCAGGGCTGGCCCTGCAGTCCTGCTGGTGACATCCTTGTGACTGGTGGGGGGGAATGAGAATGGTTTTCTATATGTTTTTATATATTCCATCATTTTTTTTCCCCATCATCACTGTTTCATTCAAGCTGTGCAGTTTAGTTTCCAACCCGTTAGTCTCTCACTCTTTTTCCTTTCCCTTTCTGGGAAGGCAGAAGGGTTAATGCAGCAGCTGCCATCTGTTTAATTGCCAGCCCGCTCAGCGCCTGCGCAGAGCGGGAGAGCGCAGCCAAAGGACAGAGCGCGGAATTCTGTGGAGCTGGGAATCTGGGGCTCATTTCCAAGTAATGAATCACGAAACAGCAGGAAGCGAGCTGGCCAAGAAAAAGTGTGAGCTCTGCAATTAACTGTGGAGTGCTTAGGTGAATACCAACGGGCTGCGATCCTCCCGCAGGAGGCAGCGCTGAGCGGCCGGGGCTGCGGGGGCTGCGGGGATCGGTCTCTAAACCAGAGTTTTCCCCAACAACACCTGGTCAAAGAATTTGCGACTTTCTCTTGACCTGAAACAAATTCCGTGTTCATGTCATTATCAGGCAAAACAGCCGAGAGCTTTGGACTCGTGTTTAAATTTATGAGTGACCCAGATCAGGAAAAAAACCTCGGGACCCATCTCCTTGAAGAGATGCTCTTAACCCCTGCTGCTGAGCCAAGGTGAGGCAGGAGGGATCAGATAAGAGGGATGGAGCAGGGGAAGGATGGGTTTCCACTGTGTAAGGGACACTTGCTGGGGATTATCAGTTTACAGTGCAGATGAGAATGGGCAGGTTGTATTCATTATCCACTGGGTATGGGGAGGGGTTGGAGGTTTGGGTAAGAGGCCCACAGACAACGTGTGTGTGGCAGAGCCACCATGAGCAGGATGCAGAGCTTGTGTATGGGATGGTGGATGCCATTCCCAGCTCTGTCACAGACACATGGTGCCCTGGGAAATGAGACCTCTCTGGGTATGGAGCTTGGAGGTAGACATGACACTGCTCTTTCAGGACAACTATCTATTATTAATATCACCAAGTCCCAGTAAGTCTATCCTCCTCTTTCTCTGAGGCACTGTGCCAGGAGGAGCTGTGTCACTGCAGGTGGCTCCCATAGAATTCCTGATGCCAGCCAAGAGGCAGTGAGGAGACCTCTTCAGAAAACAGTAATTTCAGCTGAGAAGCTTATGGTTTGTATCCTTCTCCCCCTTTTCATGTCACCCCAGAGATGCTGGTTGGTGTAAACCAAACCAAAACCTCTCCTGGGGAGGGGACTCTGCAAATTCTCAGTGTTACTGGGAGGAGGCACCAGAAACCATCACGCTCTGGACAAAGGGATGGAGACCAGCTGGGACCCCACATCTCACTAGATCCGATGAGGATCCAATGGACCCTGAAGAGTGCACCCCTGCTGTCAGTCTGGACACACCCCAGGGCTTCCCTTCCTGTCCCTCTTCTGTTTCTATGAAGTCTGGGTCACCCTGCCCCTTCATGTGCCCTGCTCATCCCTTTTGCTGGCAGTCATCAGAGGAGATGGTCTTCTTTCTTCTGTGCCTCTCTAAAGGAATAAATAGACCAGAAGTAGGAAGAGCAGAGACTGTTTCTGTTTGTGACCTCTGAGAGATACTGGGACATGTTTGCAGCTCTGGTGTGTGCCCAGGCACTGCAGATAACTGCAAAGGGCTGTGTGCTGGAGTAACTGCTTCCAAGAACGCAAGGGGTGGAAGGTACAGCCAGAGGCACAGCTGAAAACTTGGTGGAGATGAGCATTTAAGAGACCTGAGCAGAACCCTCCAGTGGATTCAGTGCTTGTGGCTGTGGCTGCCCTGGACTGCCCTGCTGAGTTCATCACATCAGCTCCTGATGCTCTTTCACTGCCCCCAGAGACCCCACTGTGCTCACTCCTGATCCACTGCCTACAGCTGCTACAGGACAAGTGCTGGGGGTGGGAAGTGCCACTCTTCCCTCTGGTTTCAGATCACTTCCAAAATGGCATTAACAGAAACTGATGATGTCTCAGCTCTGGCACAGAGAGATCCTCTCAGTCCTTTTCATTTTTTTCCCTTGCTCTGCTCCTTCTCTGACCTCTTCTTGTTTTCTTCACACCCTTTGCCAGTTTCCCAGGCTCGTGGAGTGAGTGGATCAAGCAGATGGATGCTCTGGGCTTATCTCCCAATGGCTGGGAAAGCTGTGTTGGGCTGAGCAGGAGGGCAGTGCCCAGGGGTGCCCATCACCAGAGCCCTGGGCAGATGCTGCCACCCAGCAGTAACACAGCCTGAGCTCTGACCTCAGCCCCCTATCACACCAGTCAGAGGAGTGATTCTTAGTGCTTACATGGGTCAGCAACTAGACAAGGACTTGACTTCGATTTTCCCAGTGGATCACACAGCTATTTTGCTAATCAGTGGTAGCATAAACAGTGCCAGGATCCTTACGGGTCACTTGCTAGGGACAGGCCAAACAAACCATGACCAGATGAAATGCAGCATGGGTGAGTGGATGAGATTTGGAAGAATTGCACTGGAATCCTGAGTCTGTGCCCAGAGGGGTTTCAGGACTTGTGAAACAGAGAGGTAATTATCTGAAAGGTTTGGATCTCAGCCTTGGTCCTAGCACAGGCAGGAGAGCAGATGGGATAATGGAGCCTGTGCCAGCACGTGAGCTTGGGGATGAGGGAGAACCTCCCCTTCCCTCTGGCTCAGTGTGTCTTGCAGTGCAGGGAGGTTTGCCACAGCTTCATCATAACTGGGCTGGTTTTCCCCCATTGCCTGTGTCTGTTCAGCTGGACCCATGAAGCCTCCCTACAAATCCCACCTCTGCTGCCATGGCAGTTGTAGAAGTGGGAACTGCACACAGCAGCAGCACAGAGGAGACCTGACCTGCTGGCTGGAGGCTGCAGGAGCTGATGTTTGTGGTTCTGCTGCCTTGCTTCCCTCCATCCACGTCCTCAGCCATGGCACAGATAAATCCAGGCACAGAGCCACTGATCTCTGTGGGAAGCACAATGGCTGCTGAGGTGGGGTGACCCCCCCCAGCTCCTCATCCTGTCCTGGTCAGGAGCACATGGAGAGAAAGAGAGGGGGGGCTGGGGCTGGAGGGTGTAAGATTTCTTGCTAAAGGGTCTGGAAAGGTGACACACCAGTAAGGTTTATGTTGTCCATTCCAGTATTATCTCAGCAAGACTTTTATGACCTCAGAGTTTTAAAATGTTTTTTGCAGTTCCTCATTAGCAGAATGAAGAGCCCTGGACCCGTTAGCACTGTCACACAGAATCACAGAATCACAGAATGTTTGGGTTGGAAGAGGCCTCCAAGCTCATCCAGTCCAACCTTTGACCAACACCACAGTCAGCTACTGAACCACGTCCTTAAGGACCAGGTCCAAATGCCTTTTAAATGCCTCCAGGGATGGGGACTCCACCACTGTCCTGGGCCATCCCAATGCCTGACAACCCTCTCACCAGCAGAGGCTGTTTCCCTCCTCTCCAACCTCCCCTGAGGCAGTTGCAGAGAGCCATCAGCTCTCCTCTCACCTCCACCAGACCAAACACCCCCAGCTCCTCAGCTCCTCACAGGATTTGTGCTCCAGGCCCTTCCTGAGCTTTGTTGCCCTTCTCTGGACACCTCCAGCACTTCTCTGTCCCTCCTGTAGTGAGGTGCCCAGAACTGAGCACACTCTGGCAGCACACACAGCACTGCTCGGGGCCAGCACACCTGGCTGGATTTCTTCCTGTGGGATTCCTGGGGAGAAGAACTCATGGATCCAAGTAGGGGGAGCTTGGACCCCAACTGTCCGCAGCACGAGCTGTGTAACAGCATGATTATAATCTCTTTTCTCCATGCAGCTGGTATGCAAGTTTCCAAGGAGATTTAAGAATCCTGAAATCTTGGTGCCACAATAAGAATAATTTTTTCACTACAGACAAGAGCAACAGCATCTATATTTTAGCAGTGGCATGATTTTCCCTCAATTTTTGCAGACACTTCATTGTCAAATTAAGCCTGACTTTTTTTCAAGACAGTGATGCTCACTAAGCTGTGGTGATTACCACCCAGAACCCAACAGAGAAGTCAGTGGTGACTGCAGCCATCTCTCTTTCCAGGTCTTGGGTTTTCTCTGCAGTGATGGGGTGGGTGCTGCAGGGCTGCTTCCTGAGACCTGTCAGGGTTTAACACTGGCCTGGCAATTAAACAGAATAACAGATGTTCTCTGTTAATCCCCCTCTCCTCCCTGATAAGGAAAGGAGAGAGAATAAGGGAAAGAGACTTATGGGTTGGAAACTAAACTACACAACTTTAATGAAACAGTAATGCTAAATAGGAAAAATTACTAAATATATACAAATATACAGGAAAATTGATCCCATGTTCCTCCCCCCTTTCCCCCAGTAAATCTCACGTCACCACGGAGGCTGCAGGGCAGCCCTGGGAAAGTCCAGGCTGGACTCCTGGGGTCAGGAGCAGTCGGGAGCTGGAGGCAGGAACACACAGATTCAGGCTGGGATGGATCAGGACCACAGGCAGAGGAATAGATGGAATCCTCCCAGGATGCTGAAGCAAACAGGGAACAGGCGAAGGAAGGGCAGGAAGAAGAAGAAGAGTCAGGAAGGAAGTGGTTTTGAGCCTTGTGATCCCTCAAATTTATACTGAGTATGAGGTGTATGGGATGGAATACTCTGTTTGGTCAGTTCTGGCATCTATCTTGTTCAGTCCTCCCCAGAGGAGGGGTTCAGGTGGGACCTCTTTACTCCTTCTGCAGGGTAAAATGTTTCCTCAGAGCTGAGCAGTGTCCTTGGCTCTGCACACCAGTTTCTGGCAGTAACTATAAACATCCAGTGTTATCAGTCCCAGAAGCAGACACTGTCTGAGGAACTTGCTGTTAATTTCAGCAAGTGCAGCTCCTGACAAGAAACTTATCTGAAAGCAAAAGTACAAACCAGAAAATCACCTTTATCCTGGCCCAAACCAGGACAGACCATTGAGGCCAAGTAGGTCAGAGCTGGAGTGAGCAACCATCTCATTCAGCTCTTGCAGGACACCTGGCTTGTCCCTGGCTTGATCCCTCTCCTGCTATGCCAGGGCAGCAGCAAACAGGAAAGGGTGGAGAGAAGATGGGAAGGGGATTTTTTGCAGTGGAAAAGCAGATTCTCCCTGCAAGGTGACTCACTGGATATTGCTGGAACAATAATATGATAAGGGGAATGGTTTCAAACTGGACAAGGGAAAGTGAGATGAGATCTTAGGAAGAAATTCTTAGGTGTGAGGGGGCTGAGCCCCTGGCCCAGGTTGCCCCCAGAAGTTGTGGCTGCCCCATCCCTGGCAGTGTCCCTGACCATGGGGGATGGCACTGGGTGATCTTCAAGGTCCCTCCAACCCAAACTAGTCTGGAATACTATGAAGAGAGGTCTGTGGGTCCTGCCTGGAGCAAAGAGGGGAGAGAGCTCCAGTGGGAGCAGCCAAGGTGCCAGCCTTTGCCATGGGCATCCTGCTCCCACCAGCAGGGATCCAGACTTCTCCTCCAGTGCCAGGGGCAGGACAGGGAAGCAAAGCACACTGGCACACTCCCCTCACCCAGGAGCTGAATTCTGTGGTCCCTCCAGGGTGGTGAGAGAGGAATCTGCCTGCCCACCACACTACCACTGTCAAGCCAGAGAGGAAGCATTTCAGGATTTAAAAATCCAGAGAGGAAGGGAGTAAAAATGAAGAGCTCAGTGAAGAAAGGGCCCTTCAGAGACAGGGAAGTCTTGCCTTCCCTCTCACTTCTTCCTGGACATGGAAGCAGTCAGATGCTGCTGCCACCAGCCCTGGGGCAATGTGCAGCATGGCAGAAAGCAGAACTGGGCATGAAATTTTCCTCGTGGAGAGGGATGGCAGAGGAGGCACTGAATTCTGGTGCCACCTGTCATCACCTCAGGGTGACAGAGATGACAAGAGGACATGTGCTCCTGCCCAGACAGCACTCAAACTGCCCATGGGCTGAGTGGATGAGCTGATTTCCAAAGCAAACTCCTTTGATCTGGAAAAGTCAAAGAGAGACAGCTTCCCAGGATGTCATTTGCATGGAGACCTGTGACAGCCAAGCCCTTGATGGAATGAATCTCTTCCAGGAATTGAATGGATTCCCATTAGGCCTCAGCTGAGACACCACAGGGGCTGCTCCATCAGGAGGCCAGGACACAGCCTGGGAGATGCTCAGGGTTGGGATTGCTACAGGAGTAGCTGTCACACAGAAGGACCTTTCTGGGGACACAAGGTGACCATCTTCACCACTGCCTGCTGCACCAGGAGGGGAGGATGAGTGTGTGTGCACAGATACGTGTGAGGGGGCACAGAGAGGGGGCAGAGGGCCAGGATCCAGGCCCAGTGGTGGTTTATCTGCCTGGTGTCAGGATTTGGTTTCCTTTTCTCTCATGAATCAGGGTTGTGCTACATTTGCCCCAGGGCTTGCCATCTGGGTCATATGGCCTCCCAAATGGGCCTGCTTGGAGCTGCCTGCCTGTCATCACTTTGTCCCTCACTGAAACAGATCTGGGAGTTGCTGCCATCCCAATCATTTAATATGATGCTATTTTGGATGTATTTTATCTAATCTGTGCCCAGTGACTGACCAGTTCTGCTCTCCACTGTGATCCAGAGGAGCCAGGAAGGATTTCACAGTGGTCAGCAATGTAATAATCCCTGTAATAAAAAATTTCCTCTCTTCTTCCCTCTGCAAACTGTGTGGTATCCAAGAATTCTGGCTTGTGTTTGTATATATTTGGCAAATAAAATTATGAGCCGTGTTCAGGATGTTACATCTTGATTTTATTTTTTTCCTTCTGTGGAAATCCTGGGGCTGGTTGTGGTGAGTGGTGATGGATCTTCGTGTTCTCTCCCATGCTGACCACATTCTGGCCTGGCCTGGTTTTGCTGCATTTCTTGGCAGTTTTGTGGTTTTGTGTGTGGGTTTGTTTTTTTTGTTTGTTTGTTTGTTTCACACCTGAGAGCAAACACAGAAGCAAAATGCCCTAGAAGTTCAGTTTTTAAGAGATGATCCCTAAGAACTTTCCCAGAATGTCCGTGCTGCAAGAAGCAGCAGAATGAGCCCCATGAGCTCTGCAGGAGCCACTCATGGCAGTGAGGGGGATTCTTCAGCAGCTGCAGTCTGGGGTCTGAGGTTAGTTCTGCTGTGCCTTTGCCAGCATGGGGCTGAGGAAGGGGTTCTGCTGTTCTGCCATGGGGCTGGGGGTGAGGAACCACCTAAACCAAGCGAGGGTGGGAGTGCAGATTGCACCCAGCACCCTGTACAGAGCTGTGACCCCACTGCCCCCCCCTCTGCTCCCCTCTGCTCTCTCCCTGTCTGCCTGAAGTTTCCAGGCTGAATCTACCAGGTTAACATTGACCTAATTAGTGTCTGAAACAAATGGGAGAGAGGAAGACTTGCAGCCGTCTGTTACAGCAAGAAATCCTCTCCCTCTCCTTTCGCTCTCCTGGCCCTGGGGATTCATCCCAGGCAGGTGCTGCTTTGATTGCAGCAGGTTTTGAATCCTCTTCCCTCTCCTCGCAGGGATGCCACATGCTGTCTTCTGACCTCGTTAGCTTCTCCTCCTGTTCCACTTCCCTGCTCTGCACTCCCAGCCCCACCGATGTGCTAATTACCACCCAGCCATCTGCAGGAATGTGCTCCGGGGGTGTGGGGAGAGGGGGGGGGAGATGCTGCCAGGGCAGGGTGGGGGATGGAGCAAACTGGGTAAGATGGAGCTTGGTGTAAGCAACACTGGTCTTTGAGCTCATGCCCAGCTCTTCTCCCCCACGGGTGGGTGCCAAGCACCCAGAGGGGTGTGCAGCAGGCGAGGTGCTGCCTGGGTGGGTCTGCAGATTGGGCTGTGCTGCCTGTCCCCAGGACCCCTAGCAGGGGGTTCCAGGTCACTGCAGTGGCTCATGTGGTTCTGGGACCTGCTGTGCCTCAGTTTCCTCCGGGGAACTGGTGTGCTCTGAGGAAACAACTTGAATCTCCAGTGCTGGTCCTCACCCACTGACCATCTGGTCTCAGTTCCGCTTGGACTGGTTCACTCAGGCAGACCAGGCAGGTCTGCACATCATTCCTATTTAAAAGGTGTTTGGATCTGGTCCTTAAGGACGTGGTTTAGTAGTTGAATGTGGTGTTAGTCAAAGGTTGGACTGGATGAGCTTGGAGGTCTCTTCCAACCCAAACATTCTGTGATTCTGTGATTCTGTATTGCCCTGTATGGGGTGGACAGGACCTGGCTCTGCAGGAGTCCTGAGGTGTCCCAGGCAGCCCCAGGCAGCTGCTCTCACCAGGCACATTGTGAGGGAGAGGGAAGGAATTTCCTCCTAGACTGCACCATGTGCAAACACAATCAATGGAGTTCTCACTTGCAGCTGACCTGCTCTCAAACATGCAGAACCAGATGGTTCTGGGAGCACATGAGGTCCACTTGGAGGAGGTCTCCTCTGGTCCTGTTTGAAAATGAGGAAACTCTAGAGGGATGGAGCTTGGATTAATTGTGTCTATCTGGAATGACAAGATCTTTCTCTTCTTCCTGAGTCAGGGAGGAACAGTTGAAAATTAGAGAGAGGAAAAACAATTAAGGGAAGAACTAGATCCTGCCTTCTGTGCTTTTGTGCATCTAAAGCCAACACATTAAGGCTGGTAGAACAGTGTTTATATTGAGCTGGTGCAAGTTAAATTAATGTTAACTTCACTAACCTAAACCAAGGTAAGGCAGAGAAAAGCCAGTCCCTCTAACTATGGCTGATGGGTGAATCCAGACAGAGGGACAGTTGGGTGACTCTTGGGAAGGGTCTCTTCACTCTGAAGTCTGTTTGGGAGTGAAGGAATCAATAAGGTGCCACCTCACACAAGTGCAAAGCCATGGTGTCACTGACCAGTCCTGCACATTCCCCTGATTTGTGTGATCCCAGCTGATGTTTCTCTCTTCTTCCTGATCTCAGGTATCACCAGGATCTGGGTGATGAGCATTGAGCACGTGAAGAGAAACCACAGGGTTCAGCTGGGGGCTCATGTTTTCCTGGTGTTCCTTGGGTGTAACACACATTGTGTTTGACTGCAGGAGCTCTGAGAATGATCCAGCCTTGGCTGCAGACCCTCTCTGAATTCATCTGATGCTGCGTTTTGATGCAGAGATCCATCAGACCTGGGGGCCTGTGTTTGCCCAGCAGGAGTCAACCATTTTTTGACAGTGTTTGAAGAAAGTTCCCTTTCTCCATGCTGTTATTCAGTACCCTTGTCTTTCAAAGCTTTCTATTGTTCTCTTTCTTCCTTTTTTTGCTTTTGTTTTAATTACTTGGTTAATGAGCACCCCTACCAGCCTCTACTCACCTTAGACTTTTTTGCATATCATGTTACATGAAAAGCAAAAGTTGCTCTATCTGCTTGCACAAGCTTATGTTCACTTCTCACCTCATTTATTTCAAATATTTTCTTTATGCTAATTTTATACTCTCTTCTGTAACTTCAGAGTTGTGGGCCACATCCAGTAGTGACAGAAACCAAGCATGGTTGACTGGTGTACAGTTGCTGGAAACCTGGCACTGCGTGCTGGTTCTCACACTTTGCTTTTTTTGCATCGTTTATATTCTGCAAAATAGTCTATCATTTGTGGCACTCTGCTTGCCTGGGATCTAAGCCTAAGACTACTGGCAACACTTCAGAGGGGAGACTTAAAAGAGCTTAAGTGACTGTTACACCCTTGTTACACTCTTCTTGCTCCTCCCAACAGCAGTTCAGCTCCATCATCTTCTCCCAGAGACTGCTCAGAGGTCACTGGGGACATTGAGTCTCTTCAAGTTTGTGTCAGTTCTTGGCGATGTCAGAACACTGAGAGAACCAAGAAGATAATACAGCTTGTAGTACTGGAGTAGAGCAGGAGATGCACACTTTGGAGTTGTGCATCCCAGCTCTGTGGTGACATGAAGAAACTCTACCTGGGTCATTGAAACCATCCCTGTGTGCTTCCCAGGTGGGGGACACAATTGCTGTGTCTTTGGACCCATCAGCAGGCCCAAGTGCTCAGATGGGACACACCATGGGCCATCTGCCTGTCCCCAGCCTGAGCCCAGCCCGGGATCACCCTCCTGTGCCTGAATGTGCTCCTGGCAGAGCTGCCCTGGCAGGGCCATGGAATTCCCTGTGTCAGTATTTCCCTCTGTACTCCTAAAGCCCACTCCTGAAGGTCTTGTCCAGGAGGCTCCCAATGCCACGCTTGCACAGTTGAGGCTTTTTCTGGACAAGAATTTTAAGGTCTTCAAAAAGCCTTGAGGAAGCTGTGTCTGCAGAGCGGAGCTGGAGCTGCAGCTCCCCTGCAGATGCAGCAGTGGGAAGCCATGGGCTATGGGCTGTCCAACCCTGCCAGAAAGCATCTTCACCTCTGAGCTGTGTCTCTGTCCTCTCTGCACTGTGTTCCCTTCATCTGTGGCATTTTCTCCTCTCCCAGACTTTGGGACCCCCCTGCCACTGCAGCAGAGGTGGGTTTGCTCCTGGCCTGAGGTGTCTCTGACCAAGCAGTCAGTGCTTCTGGCAGCTTTTGGTCCTTCCTCTGGTGGCCAGAGCTGCTGAGAAGGGTGAGGAAGCAGGGAAAAAGACCTGGGAGTCATGGTGGACATCTGGCTGACCATGAGGGCCAATGCCATCCTGGGGTGCATTAAGAAGAGCGTGGGCAGCAGGTTGAGGGAGGTTCTCCTCCCCCTCTGCTCTGCTCTGCTGAGGCCTCACCTGGAGTATTCTGTGCAGTTTTGGGGCCCCCACTTCAAGAAGGACAAAAATCTACTGGAGAGAGTCCAGCACAGGGCCACTAAAATGATGAAGGGACTGCAGCTCTATGAAGAAAGGCCAGGAGAGTTTGGGGGTTTAGCTTAGAGAGAAGGAGGCTGAGGAGGATCTTATCAATGTTTATAAATCTCTAAAGGGTGGGTGTCAGGAAGATGGGTCCAGACTCCAGTGACAGAACAAGGAGTAATGGACACAAACTGGCACACAGGAGGATTAAATCAAATAGGAGAAAATACTTCTTTACTCTGAGGGTAACACAACACTGGAATAGATTGCCCAGGGAGGTTGTGGAATCTCCATCCCTGGAGACATTCAAGACTCACCTGGATGTATTCCTCTCAAACCAGCTCTAGAGGAACCTGTTATATCAGGGGGTTTGGAGTAGTTCATCCTCAAAGGTCCCTTCCAATAACCCCTGACCATTCTGTGGTTCTGTGATTCTGTGATTCTGTGAACTGCTGACTTGTAAATGGACTCAGTAGGACCAACTCCATGCTTGATGCTGCTCCCCTGATGTCTGAAGACCCCCTTTTACCCCTTTCAGGTAGAGAGGGTCTGAGATCCTGCAGGTCTGCTTTTCACAGCCCCCCACAGCAGTGGAGGAGCCCCGGGGCTGTGGCTGTCCCCCTCCTCCTGGCTCTGCCACCCAAACTGCTGGGAAGGTGCCCGGAGACCTGGGGAGCAGCAGCTTCAGATCTGAGAACCCCTGCAGCCCCCTGGAGCACAGCCAGGTAGAGACAGGTCCTGGAGGGGGCACGGGGTGCAAAATGCATGTATGTGGAAGGTGTAAAAATGTTTCACTTCCTCGTGATGTTTGAGGGAGAGGTGCTGCTGCAATGCTGATATTTTTGGCATGGTGCAGACTTTGTCTTCTTTCCTACCAGCTCATAATGACTCAGTTTTGAACTCCAGGCTGTGCTGTTCCTTTGTGGGGCATAGATCCAGCCTGGCAGAGGAAGGGGAATGTGAGAGCTGCCCAGGGTGTTTTTCATGCTCTCCACCCTGATCTTAGGACCAAACCCTGAAGACAGCATCACAAGGTGGGACAGCATCACCACCGATCATCACTGGTCCATCCTGCAGCAGTAACAGTGCCTTTCTCTCTCCTACACGCTCTAGAAAGGACCCAAATTCCAAATGACATGATCACTGGTTTGGTGGGACAAATGCAATCTTCACCTTGGTTTTTCTCCCACCAAAATATTTCTCTAGTAGGCAGCTCTGGAGTTGTTTCAGAGATGTTTTGGCATGTGGATGCAGGGGAATGGGAGGTGAGTCAGCTCTTCCTCTCTTCCTCCCCACTCTGTTTGTGTCTGTAAATGCACACACAAACACACAGAACAGCTTCTTGTTCTCTCTCCCATGCTGGCCAAAGCTGTCACCCCCAGGTTTGTGCCCTGGGTATGGCTGGGCTAAAGCCAACTTGCTTTAATAACAGCTCAGAGGGTGAATCATAGAATCATCAAAAGTCAGGTTGGAAGGATCATCTCAAGGATCACCTGGTCCAACCCTTCTCTTATTATTGTTTCTGAGATGTCCCAGCACCCCGTTGAGCTGAGACTCCAAACTTTCCAAAGTGGGGGAATCCACCACTTCCCCTGAGAGACCATTGCAATGTCTGACTGTCCTCAGAGTGAAAAAATTTCCTTTTGTGTTCAATAGGAATCTCCCCAGGAGCAATTTGTGCCCATTGCCCCATGGGACTCATTGGAAATCAGGAGTCTCCATCTGCTTTGTAGCCCCCTTTGAGTGCTGGAACACGGTAATAAGGTCTCTCCTGAGCCTTCTCTTCTCAAGGCTGAACAAACCCAATCTTCTCTGACTCTCCTCATATGGTGGGTGCTCCAGTCCTCTGATCATCCTCGTGGCTCCTCTCTGAACCCTCTCCAGTCTGTCTACACCCTTTTTGTACAGTGGGGACCAAAACTGGATACCATACTCCAGCTGTGGTCTGACAAGAGCTGAGTAGAGCAGGATGAGGACTTCTTTGTCTCTGCTGGTGATGCCCTTGTGGATGCAGCCCAGCATCCTGTTGGCTTTCTTTGCTGCTGCAGCACACTTTGCTGTGTCTTGGATTTGGGACCACAACAGTGTTGGCAGCACCCCTGGGTTTTAACTATTGCTGAGCTGGGCTTACAGAGTGTCACAGTCTTCTCCATGTCTTCTGGTGCATGGCCAGGGGGGCTGGGGGAACACATCTGGGAGGAGGCACAGCCAGGAAGCCAACCCCCACTGCCCAAAGGTTTGTTCCCCACCATGAGACACCGAGCTCAGCAAGAAGAGCTGGGGACAGGAGGAGGAAGGGGGGATGCTGGGAGCAATGGCACTTGTTCCAGGTCACTGTTCCAGGTGGTGGAGCCTGGCTGTGCCATGGGTGGCTGAACCTGCTGGGAACCTGGTGGGAAGACTCAAGGAATGCCTAACAGTGCCTCACACAGCTGTTGCTTTACCTACAAACTCAACCCAATGGTTTCTGCACTTTTACCTTTCCAGTTCTGTGTCCTCTCCTGCTGGGGGGGTGAGCAAGCAGCTGGAGGGGCTGAGCTGCCCACTGGGACAACTCACAGCACAGTGGATTTTCTGCTGCCCGTGCTGATTTGCTCTGCAGTGACCACAGGGTGCTGACAACACCTTCCCATTTTGATGTGCATGCATCTGCATTTAAACATTTTCTTTTTTTTTGTCTTCCCCTTACAGTTTTTTTCTTTTCAAATATCCACTTATCTTCCTCTCCTCTTCCACCTGCCCTGTTTCAAAGCATGAGCAGGTACCTCCATGATTTCCCTGTGATGGTGCTAGGAACAGATACTCCTGACCTGGAGCCTGTCCCGGTCTTTTTGTCATTTGTTTCAGACCTGTGTGCAAGTAGGAAAATGAGTGACAGCAGTGTTAGGGGAAATTGAGGACATCACAGTGTTGGGTTTTCCCCATCTATTGTAAGATTTTATTGGACTTTTTTGCCAAAGACCTTGGCTTTCAGGAATCCCTGAATGAGAAATTCCCAGCAGATCCTTTATAAATGGGAAGTGGATTTCAGTTAAAAGTAGGAGGAGGGAGGCTGAACAGATTTGCTGAAAGGAAAACCATGGGAACTATAGTGTGCAAGGTGCATGCTAAAATTTTTAAAAGCCCCTAAAAGAGGCAGAAACCTTACCTGAAATGTGTCACCATTCAGACTCTCAGATCCAGATACCCCAGCACAAGGAGTTAATTCCCTTGTGGCATTCCAGGACTCCATGGGACTTAGTTCACGGGATGGCTGTTGTCTCTAACATTCATACCAGCAAATTCCCACCAGTGGAAGAGTCAACAAAAAAGTAAAATTTTGAATAAGGGAAAGCTTTGCTGGATTTGGGACTGGATCTAGGCAGGGGCACCCAGGAGAAGGATTTGGCAGCAAGCAATTGATTACCTGGAAATCTCTTTCCACGTCTCCATTTTGCATTGAGGCTCGGTGGGTTCTGCTGCCAGATGGCAGAATTAGTGTCTGCCCTCCCCTTGGATAGTTTTTGGCTTCCAGACAAGTCAAGCTGTTCTCCTTTTAACACTTTTGCCACTTCAAGGTTACAAACTTGAATGACTTTCATTCCAGGAGCATCGTTGGAGAAGCTGAATCATCTTCCTTTGGAGAATCTGTGTCCCTGTGGGAGCTCCCTGGTCAGTCCCAGGCAGTGTCACACTGCAGCAGACATGGCCCCTTGGCTGTCCCATTGCCTGTCCCCTCAGTGGCCTCCAGTCATGTGCAGAGATTTGTCCACCTGGTTCTTCTGTCCTGCAGTGGAAGAGGGGCAGGGTCCCACTGCAAAAAAGAGGTTCAGGGTTGCAGGGAGGACCGTGTGGCCAAAGAGCCACAGGGCATGGAGGAGAAAGGTGTCAGTGCCTTGAATGTCCCCTGCTGGGGATCTCACTGCCCAGACCAGGATGGGAAGAGCATAGATGGTGACCTTAAAAAAAGCTGTTGTGAAGAAAGCCAGAGAGTTCAGTGGTGGCTGCATTGCTTCCCTCCAGGCTGGGGCTCTCACACTTGTTCCCATCCTAAACTCCAACACAGCTGAGGCACAACCAGGGCTGCCCATGGACCCACAGAGCCAAACCCTGGCCTGAGAACTGGATTCCTGACCGGACCTTGGGTCTGCATCCTCACCATGAGCTGGGCTGATCATCCATCGGGGCTCCCTGCTGATGCCATCCCCCATCCTCCTGCTCTCCTTGCTGGCCCTGTCCGGGTGCCAGGGACCGAGCCCGGGTGGCCACAGGGCCAGGCTCAGCCTCGCTCCGTGGTGTCTGTGTGGGGCTGAGGTCTCAGCTCCACTGCTCTTGTGCCCACCCAGCTTTCCCCCTGCCCACAATGTCCCTTTAAGAAGGGACTGCCCTTTCACTTTCTGCCCCAGCTGGCACTTCTGCTTTCAAAGATAAATTACTTTCAGTTTCTGTCCACACTCCCTCTCCTCCTCTCCAGTGCCATGGACTCACGGATCTATCGCTTAAAGAAATGGACAAATTATATATTTTGGTGCCAGTATTGCTGTCTTGAAATCAAGGACATGTGGCTTCACTATTACTGGTGAGTCCCAGACCAGGTGAGTCCCGCGGGAGGGATCTGTGTTTGTCACTTGGATTTTGTGGTTGGAAAGGCTCCGCTCAGAGCAGGATCACCCAGTGCAGGTTCTGGATCACCCAGAACACATCCAGGGGGGGTTTGAATGTCTCCAGAGAAGGAGACTCCACACCTCCCCGGGCAGCTGGACCTGTGCTCTGTCACCCTCACAATGAAAAAGTTTTCCTTCTGTTTATATGGAACCTCCTATGCCCCAGTGGGCACCCATTGCCCCTTGTCCTCTCATGGGACATCCCTGAGCAGAGCCTGGCCCTGTCCTCCTGGATAGTTTCTTTATAGACAGCGATGGCTTCCCTCCCTGGAGGCTCCTCACTGCCTTCTCTCTGTGCTGCAGGAACACAGATGACATTGGCCTGGTTGTCCCTGGCAATATGAACCTCCTCAGGGTCACAGCATCCAGAGTCAACTCCACAACTCTGCATCTGTCCAGCCAGAACGTGACATATTCCTGAAGTCAGACAGTGAGAAGGGGGATGTTCCTCCCCTATACAGCTGTGATGAAAAGACAGCATCTTTGTCAGGGTCCCATGACCCTTTTTTTCCAGCCGTGGTTGCCCTCCAGCTTTGAGCTCTGAGCTGCCTGAGTCACCTTTGATGCTGCAAGGCAAGGTCAGCCCCCAGCTGGTTTTGGAAATGCTTCTCCTGAAGTTTGTGCAGCTCCCAGCAGGCAAAATTCTGCTGCAGAAGGCCTGAATTCCACCTGTCAGATGAACAGAAACAGCTTCGGGGTGTAAACCTGAGGGGCAGGAGGAAGTGTGTACACAGGGCAGAGTTTCTTAGCCAGGGTACCAGAGGAAAGCAGCACAGACACTGATGGGGTTCCAGGCTGCCATCCACAATGCCCAGCCCCTCTCCTGGTCCCATGGCTCTCATCTACTAGGCTGTTAATTTTCTATAGACCCTAGGACAGGCTGCAGGTACCCATGGGGATGCCTGTGTTGTATGTCTGGGGACATCTCCCCATGGTGCTGATGTCACAGTTATTGCTACTCAGAAACATCAGGTGGCCCATCAGGAGGAACCCATCCCAAGAGGACATGAAGCTGGAGCAGCCAGTGACACTGAAAACATTTTTTAAATCTTCAAGATGAAATAATGCCTTGGGCTGAGAGGAACAATCTGTACCTTTTCTCCCAGGTGGGTGAGGCTCAGCCTTTCTTCCCTCTGAAGCACATGGGATGTTTGTTGCTGTGCTCCTGGGATCTCACCTCTGTCCCAGCCTCCCTGCTGTGCATCCCATTGGGCTGAGGCTGCTCCATCTGATGTGTGGGGCAGTGTCTGTCCTGCCCCAGAGCCAGCACCAGGCTCAAACACTGTACCTGGGAGGTCAGTCAGTAACTGCAGAGGGAATACTGAGGAAAAAAACGTCCCTTTTGATTGTGGATTCTCAAACCACTGCAATGAGCTGAGGGCTGTAACACATTCAAGCAACCAAATTAAATTTATGCTCATTGTTAAAGAGTCACCATCTGCCCATAGCTGCCCCATTGGCACTCTGATCACCCCTGTTTTATCCTCAGGGTTGGGGAAGGAATTCTTGTGCATGTTTTATCCTCAGTCCATCTTTGGGGATGTCATTTTCCTGCTTTTTTAGAGCTGTTCTCATCCTAGGGTTTGTAATATACCTCCAGTATAAGGTACTGTAAAAATGACTTAGTGCACTGTGGGATTTGTAGTCTAGAGGAGAAAACTCAAAGCACTCCAGCCTGTTTCTTCTTCTCAAAGCCCAAACCAGCAACTTCAAGTGGGCAGGAAACCAGTCATGGGGAAACACCTCAACAGCCCCCAGGGGCTGGCAGGCAATTTGCTTGTGTCAACACCTGGTTCTGGAGCTGGACAAAGTGTCAGGCTGGAACTTCTGGAAAGAAAGTAAAGGCTCAGCCACATAAGTTGTTTGTGGGTTTGTCTGATGTCTGCCAAGTTCTTGTACATATTTTAAAAATTATAACCCTGATGCCCCAAGGAGATGGTTTCATGCTGCAGGGTTTTACCTTTGCCCCTTGTCTTTCTTTGCAAGGTAACAATGGAAGCTTTTGACTAGCATCAGTCATATTAAATAGAGAAATTAAGACCCCAAATATATGAAATTCTTGCATGATACCTGAAAGAAGAGGACAGTCCCCCCAGTGCTACTCCAAGAAAGGTTACAGATCAAATAGCCATTCATTAGCTCATTAAATTACTGCAACAACAGTTAGCTATCCATTTCCTCCTATTTATGGTGAGACTCACCTAGAATTTGTAGTAAACACTTTAAAAGTGGCAAAATGCCTTTTGTTAATGGGAAAGACTGATTTAACCATCAACTAACAGGTTGCAGGACAAAAGGGTTAGAAATGGTAACTCAGGACCTGACAGCAGCTTAGGGCAGACCTGAAGGAGGAGGTGAGTGGTGTTTGGAGGGCACCGAGCTGTGGGGGAATGTCTGGGACCTGGAGAGACACGGGCAAGCTGGAGGGATGGGCCACGGGGACATTGTGGGGTTGGCCACACAAAGTTCGGCAAAAGACACAAATTCCTGGGGCAGAGTTAAGTCCTTGCTCAGGTCAGGCTGGGGTGTGAGGGACTGGGAAACAGCTCTGCAGAAGGGCCTGAGGGTTCTAGTGAACAAGATGGAGATGTTCACCATGGTCACAGTGGGGCCATGCTGTGCTGGAGGGCAACCACAAACTGGGCTCTCTGTGCAGCAAGCAAGGCAAGACAAGGTGACTCTTCTCTTTAGCACTCATGAGACCATATCTGGAGTGCTGGGAGCATATCAGGGCCCTCCAGGGTGAGAAAGATACTGATGGACAGGAGACAGTCGGGTGTGGGAGGGACCAAAAGGAAAGAACGGGTGGCAACAGGCACAGATTGCAACACGGGAAATCCCATGTGCACATACGGGAAGGATTCTCCACAAGAGAGGCTGAGGTGGTGGAGTTGCCATCCTTGGAGTTTTTGAAAACTTAACAAGAGCTTGAGCAATCTGCTCCAAATGTGGTGCCAGCCCTGCTTGGAGCAGAAGGTTGGACTAGATAACTTCCAAAGGTCCCTGCTACCCTAAGTCTTCTGTGATTGATTTTACATTCACCCCATGATTTGTTTGATATTTGACTACAAATCCATCTTGTTAGACATCCAGTCTCCCAGGACATCTAATGTAGCTTCATAAACTGGTGCAGTTGCAGACGATGGCTCCCTGTGGGATCCATCCCCTGATGCATTCTCAGACAGCAGCCTCTGTCTGAGGGGATCTGGGCCATGGCTGATCTCATCACTGGCACCATGGACAGCTTGGAATCAGGAATGTTGATGGTTTTCATGAACCAAACAACCCTCCAACCGGGAGCAGGCAGCTCCTGGCCCTTGCCTGCACAGCATCCAGGACATTGCAGCACCAGCTGAGAGAGGAGTCCAGACTTGTACTATTTTATTAGGTATTATTAGCAAATGCTCATCATTAACCATCATTAATGGTTAATGGCACATGGTGAAGTCTTGGTCCCTGTGAAACCAGTGGGACAGGGGGAAGCCCAGGACTTTTGGGAGCTGCAAACTGCAGCAGCTGAGCTTGCAGATGGGACACCCAGGACCTCATGTGACAGTGCCCTGCTCAGCAGCTGCAGCTGAGTCTGGATGTGTCCAACTCTTGCATCTCCTCAGTGACACAAGAAGCAGCTTTATCAGTCCTCAGAGGAGATGCCAAGTGTGCTGCAGCTGTGGGGCTGCTTTTATCTGAGAGAAAGGGCAGCCACTGGGCTGGAGGGTTGTGGGGAGCACGTCTGGGTGATAAATAGAGCTGAACAGGAGGATTTATGCATTTCTGCATTCATGTTGGGCTGGAAAAGATTATCTTCTCTGTGTCTGGACTAGTCTGATACTGCCCTGATCCTGTTAGCCAGCTACCACAGATGTTCAGAGAAACACACCCATAATCTCAAACTGAAAAATTAAAGAAATTCAAGTAGTTTATCACAGGTGATGAACAAAACTGAAGACAAGCACAGGAGAGCACACTAGTATCTTCTGTTTGGGTTCCTTTTGATATTTTTTTTTTGTTCTCATACAAAGTGCTTATGTTCCCACAAACAGACCATCTACCACTTATTAATATTAGAAGTGTTGGACCAGATGATCCTTGACATCCCTTCCAACCTGACATTCTATGATCCAAATATACATTAGGTCACCTGCCATGCAGAAAAAATAAAGAAATCTTAAGCACACCAAAATTAGAGCTGGAATTCTGCTTCACCTAATAGAGCAGACCAAAATTTGACCCAAAGTCCTGGCTCACCTCATCTGGCAGAATGGCAAGAATGGGTCTGGGATCTGAGCTGCAGCATGGGCCAGCTCCAGGGCTGGGATCTGGGTTCAGGACCCTCCCTTCACTGCCTTCTTTACTTGCACAAAGAAAAGATCTAAACTGAATCAAGTTTTTCGGAGCTCTGGTGACCTCTGATTGTTTTTTTCTGCCTGCCTGCTTTCTTGTTACTGGAAGATCCCATCTGCCCCACCATTAACATGAGTGTGGAGCAGACCATGTTTATGGTGCCAAGAACCTGTTCATTTTGGTAGGAATTGTTGTGCAGTACTTACCTGTAAGTACTAAAAGAAGATGAAAAAAGTACTGGGAGAAGGTTAAAAATGACAGAATGCTTCTAAGGCTTTGTAGGAGGGGGCTGAGTGCACCCTGAGTTTTCAGGTGACACTAAGTTGGTGGGGAGAGTGGTTCTGCCAGGCAGTAGGAAGGCTCCTCAGTGACCTGGGCCAACGAGACCAAATGCCAGGTCCTGCCCTTCAGCCACACCAGCACCAGGCAAAGCTCAGAATGTTTTTATCATGGGCAAACCCCTCCCAGGGCAGCCACGTCCTGCCCGGGGGTCATCCCAACACCAGGAAAGCTCCAGGCTCGGGGCAGAGCGGCTGCAGAGTGCCCCGAGGGAAAGGAGCTGGGGATGGGGGTGGAGAGTGACTGAAGAGGAGCCAGCATGAGCCTGGGTGGCCAAGAAGGCCACCAGCACCCTGGCTTGTGTCACCAGTGGCGTGGGAAGCAGGAGCAGGGCAAGAATCATCCCCCTGTGCTGGGCACTGCTGAGGCAGCACCTCGGATCCAGGGGTCACTTCTGGGCCTCCCACCACAGGAAGGACATTGAGGGGCTGGAGGGTGTCCAGAGAAAGGGAATGGAGCTGGGGAAGGGTCTGGAGCAGAGCTCTGCCCAGGAGCAGCTGAGGACCTGGGGGTGCTGATCCTGGAGCAGAGGAGGCTGAGGGGAGACCTTCTGGCTCTCTGCAACCCCCTGAGAGGAGGTTGGAGCCAGGGGGGGTCGGGCTCTGCTCCCCAGGAACAAGGGATGGGACAAGAGGAAGGGCCTCAAGTTGTGCCAGGGGAGGTTTAGGTTGGAGCTGGGGAACAATTTCTCAATGCCTGGAAAGGGTTGTCAGGGCCTGGCCCAGGCTGCCCAGGGCAGGGCTGGAGTCCCCATCATCCCTGGAGGGGTTTCAGAGCCTGGAGATGTGGTGCTGAGGGACAGGGGGTGGGGGTGGCCTTGGCAGTGCTGGGGGCAGGGTTGGACTCCATGATCTTAAAGGTCTTTTCCACCCCAAATGATTATATGATTTAATAGTTTTATGAAATCAAAAAGATTTGGAGATGTTTCATGTGAAGTGGGTCAGAAAAATGATGGAGCCAAATCAGGGCAACATCATTTGCAGGGTAAGTGAGGCCATTTGGCTGGAGTTAGTATGGTTCAGTGCATTCAGCTACCTTTACAGGTCTGTACAAGCAAAAAGATAATTCTTCTTCAGAACACGTTTCTAGCTGCATGATCTGGACCAAAATCTGTCTGAAAGGGACCATAAGCATTTCCTGGTGTGTCCCTGTTAGGCCTTTGCTAATAAACAATCTTTGAAACAGTTGTGCACATAACCATCATTTTCCTGGGGTTTATCAGTACTAAATTGGGTCATTGTTGAATTCGGACAGTTTGCTCTCATACTTAAGAAATGAATTTTAGGGATGTTGGAAAACCAGTTGTATTGAAACAAGATAACAGGAACTATATGCTGGAAAGGAAAATGTGACTGAAAAGCAGCAGCCTGGAGCCCTGCTGTGCTGGGTGCTTCCCAGGTGTGTGGCTGAGGAACTCCTGGCTGGAGACTTCTGAGTAAGACAGCAAAAAATGGCCATGGTCAGGAACAAAAAATGATTCTAAGAGAAGTGGCCTGCCCCTGACCACAGAGAAATACTGAGCAGTATCTGGACCTCAGTGTGGCTCTAGAGGACAGATCAGTGTCCCACTTGTGTGGTTGAGATTTAAAATTAAAATATGTCATTCCTCTGGGTTGTTAAACCATGGAAAACAAACTCATGGTCAGTTCCACTTACTCAGTGCATAAGTGCTCTTACTGAGTCAGCAGCTCTTCCTGACCTGGTGGTTCATTGCTTGTCTCCTACTGCCACATGATGTCCCTGAGGATCAATCTGAACTTGTACACACCACATGGCTCTGGACTGGGAGATGGAGATCTGTCTCTGACTCTGTGGACCTTCTCTGTGGGTCTGGCAGGAGAGCTTTTTCTCCATCAGACTTTTCCCCTGACCAGAGTAGTGTTTCCATGGAAAGTTTTCCAAGCAACCCACCAGGGCTTTGTGTCCCAACCCTATGTGGAGTTTTGGGGAAAAGGAGATGAGCTAACCAGGCCCTAGACTCAGTGTGGGACAGCATTGGTGGAAAAGATATACAGAGGGCTCCAGTCCAACCCACCACTTGGAGCAGGACAAACAACACTGAATCAGGTTGGCTGTGGCTTTGCTGAGCCTAAACTAAAAAAACCTGCAAGAATGAAGATGTCCTGACTCTCCCATGACAACCCAGAGCTGTCCTGTCCTCCCGGGAGGAGAGTTTTCCTAATGGCCATCCTGAATTTGCTGAGCCTGAATCTATACCTCCAGCCCCAGTTGCTCTGCCTGTTGAGAAGGATTTGACTCCAATTTCTCTATATATTTTCTTTTCAAGTAGAGGATTGTGGAATCATACAGTCTTTTATGTTGGAAAAGACATTTAAGATCATCAAGTCTAATAAACACCAAACTGTAAAATAATTGTAAGCTGCTACTATATCACTTCTTCACCAAGTGAGCCCAGTCCAGCTCGCTCAGCCTCTCCTTGCTGGTTGCCTCAGGTTCCTGACCATTTTTTTCACTCTTTACTGTCCCCTCTCTGGTTTCCCCACATCCCTCTCAACAAGGAGGCCAATGCCAGAAGCAGTGTTTCAGGTGTGGCCTCTGCTGACCCATTGCAAGGATTCCCTTTCCAAGGTCTGCATGGATTGATGTCTTTCCGTTTTGCACATGGTCCACAACTCCTCACCCCAACCCCTGGCAAAAATGCATTTGGGGTGATTTTCACTGTGAATAACGTGTGTCACCCTACTATTTATCTAAGAAACGACACACTGATTTTACTCCAAATGTGCACCATCGTTCCTATTTCCATGAAATTCTGTTCTGGGGGATGAATTTGTGATTTTTAGATGAGGTATTTGTAATTTGACTGAATGTTTCCAAACCAATACCTTCAACCCAGCTTTAGGCACAGTAAAAGGAGGGACACAGCTCCCTTTTGCTCCCTCACTAAGGCAACAGAAAACACTCAGAAGGTTTTTTCAACTCAAGTGTTTTCTCATGCAATACCTGTTCATAGTAGTTTGAAATACAGCTCATGTGGGTAAATACATTTGCATAAATATTCAGATGAGACTATTTGCACAAGTAATTAGGATATGTTTGTTTTTCACAAGTGCTTATTTGGAAGGAAGTGTTTTTCTATGAAATGTTCAAGAATAAAAGAGGTCACAAATGCAAACAAAACAATTCCTGAGGATTAGTCTGCAGGAAGATCTCCCTGCATGTCACTAATATTTCCACTCACCTCTGCTTGCTGTGTCTCCAGTCATCTGCAAAACCTGATGAGCTCTGACAAGGTCTTTCCAACCATCCGGGATCATCTGGAGCATGGATGGAGGCATTACTAGAGGCTCCCTAGAGTGCTGAGCTTCAGCCAGTAATAAACAAGAATAAGAAATAAGAATATTAATTATAATAAAATAATCCTTGCTTGGCATGAGACTGAGTCTAGGCTGACACCTGCTCTTCAGCCTCAAGGTGCTGTTCCCAGTTAATGCTGCCTGAGCCCATTAAATGGAATCCAGAGGACAGGGTGTTCCTTAATGCAGGAGATGGAAAAGGCACTGCTAAAGTCTTCTCTTCCAGCAAACAGAAAACAAGACTCCAGAGGTTCCTGATGCTGCTCCTGCTCCAGCACACACTGTGCTGATGGCCCCGGGTGCTGAGGGTGGTGGGGCTGTGCCCGGGGTGCTCCTGGCACTGCACACACTCCCCAGCATTTCAGAAGGAAGACCCCCAATGCTCTCATCCCCCTGTGTGCAGTGCCATGGTGTCACCTGAGTTCTGCTGTGCTGGTTCCACTCTCTTCCAGCCCAAAGACCATTTTCACATGCATTTTCTTTTTCCTTCATGGTGATAAGGAGGATCATAGAATCATGGAATCCCAGGCTGATTTGGGTTGGAAGGGACCTTAAAGCTCATCCAGATCCAACCCCCCTGCCATGGGCAGGGACACCTCCCACCAGCCCAGGGTGCTCCAAGCCCCATCCAACCTTCAACACTGCCAGGGATGGGGCAGCCACAGCTTCTCTGGGCAACCAGGGGCTCAGCATCCTCACATCAAAGGGTTTCTTCCTAAGATCTCATCTTAATCTCCCATTCCAGTTCAAAGCCATTACCCCGTGTCCTATCCCTCCATGTCCTTGTAAAAAGTCCCTTCCCAGCTTTCCTGTAGCCCCTCAGGTATCAGAAGGCCACTACAAGGTCTCCCTGGAGCCTTCTCCTCCCCAGGTTGAATAACCCAAACTCTCTCAGTCTGTCCTCACAGGAGAGGTGCTCCAGCCCTCTGGTCATCCTTGTTGTCCTCCTCTGGGTGCTCCAAGAACTCCTTCTGTCCTTCTTGTGCTGGGGTCTCTAGAACTGGACACATTACTTCAGGTGGGGCCTCACAAGAGCAGAGTAAAGTGGCAGAATCACCTCCCTTGACACTGACAAAGATGTTAAACAGTACCAGCACCAGCACCAACCCTTGAGGAACACCACTCATCACTGGTTTCCATTTGGGCATCAAACTGTTGACCACTGCTCTTTGAGTGCAACCATCCAACCAAATCCTTATCCACCAAGAAGCATGAAAGGATCTTTGTGCAGGATTTATCAGTCTCAGCAGCCTTCTGCCATTACAGGCTTTTGAATCACTGAGTCATAGAATTGTTTTGTTTGGAAAAGACCTTTCAGATCATGGAGTCCAACCCTTCCCCCAGCACTGCCAAGGCCACCCCTGCCCCTTGTCCCTCAGCACCACATCTTCAGGGCTCTGAAACCCCTCCAGGGATGATGGGGACTCCAGCCCTGCCCTGGGCAGCCTGGGCCAGGCCCTGACAACCCTTTCCAGGCATTGAGAAATTGTTCCCCAGCTCCAATCTAAATAATGTATGCAGGATTTTCAAAGGAGCCCAAAGCAAGACATTGGCCAGGTGTCTGGGGGAGTTGGGTTTCACAGTCCTCTGGAGTCTTTAAAAAATACCCAAAGTATAGCCTGAATTACCAAATTTTGGTGCTGTGGGTTTTGACTGCATGAAAACACCAGTGCCTTCCTCCTGGGCTTCTCTCCCAAAAGCCACACTCCACCTCCCATCACTGCTGACCAGACCAGCAGGAGCTCCTGAGCTTCCAGAGCGGGACATGACCCCTACCTGAACCTGCTGAGTATTGGCACAACCACAGCAGGTCAGGAGAGTTTGTGGTGATGCTGTGAGGACTGTGAGCATGGAAAGAGGATGGAGCATGAGTCCTATAGAGAGGAGATGTGAAGAAGGAATGGGAGGCCCTGCCTGAGGATGAACTGAGGACTAATCTGGTCGGCAGGTATTCCAGCATTGCCCTCCAACAAGCAAACAAAGTGGCTGGGATGGGGGCAGGGGAAGAGGCTCTTGCTATGGTGGCTGAAGGAGAGGTTGGAGCTGGGGTCTGTGGCAGTTCCTGGCTGCAGTGGGAAGAAGCACAAATGGGAGAGGCCACCACAACTTTGGCTTTCCAAGAAAGGGAATATCACTTATTTTTTACATTGATGGAATTTATGGAAGTCTTACCAGGCACTGGATCAAATGAAGGTGTCCAGACAAGGTTTTCCAGGGGGCCCAGGAAAGCTGTCCTGCAGTGGTACTGCCACTGCTCAGCCAGAGTCTCTTAGTAAAGGTTTGAGAAGGGTACAGCTCGCAGCAAGTGCAGGTGGATAAATGGCACATTGATTTCCACTGGGTTGTTAATCCAGTAGTAAAATACATAACAGGATCCACTGAATGGGAGCTGCAAATGCAACCTGGAAATAACTGTGAAAGCAAGTAGGCCCTGGCCAGAGTGCTGCGTCTGAGCTCAGTCTCACAATGTGGCTTTCTCGGGTGCTTTGACATCTCTTTCCCAAATATTCAGTTGGATTCAAAGGGAACAGAGGTTTTCCACAGGAACATCTCCTTGACTTCACTGCTCCTGCTCTGCAGTGCTCAGCGGAAAAGTTCTGCTGGTGCAGCAAAGGTCTCTTGTGGGAAATGTAATGTAGAGGCCTTTATAATGCAGGATTATTTCTAAGGAAATTTAGGTCACTCTGTGGAATGCAAGTTAATGCCAGCAGATTGTTTGGTGCTGCAGAATATTTTGCTGGTGCATAAATATTCCCCAAGCACCACAACACCAGAAAAGCTCCAGCCATGGCTGTGGTCTTGCTGTTCCCTCCCAGCCCCTGGCAGCCCAGACTGGCAAGCCATCAGTCCCCTGGAGCAGCACAGACACCACAGGCAACTGAGACAACATCAAATGCAAACAAAACCTCAGCCAGCACAACAGGGCTGGTGTTCAGGGCAGATGGAGGCAGCCTGGAGTGTCCTGTGCCTGCTGCCCCTTCCCAGGGAGCTCAGCTGCTCTGCTCCCCCTAAACAACCTCCTGCTCTTCCCACAGCCCAAGGTCAGGGATTAATGGGAGTTACCAGGTTTCCTTGACCTGGTGCCTGTTTCCAAGGTAAATCTGGTTTGCACAACAGGAAATTGTTGTCTTTGGTCCACTTCCTGTTTTAGGGATTGCCAACGTCCTCTGCCGGTGCCATCAGCATCTCAGAGCTCATCCAAAAGCAGCTCCAGGAGAATGGTCTGAGCTGGGGATGGGTGAGCTGGAGATCTGTGCCCTACTTAACTGGCATATATATTTGTCAGTAAGTGGGACACTCAATAACCTGAGATCTGACAGCCTTCAGATCCTGTATGGAGAGATGTCAATCATCCTGGCTTACATTAAACACCTTCCCAGGCATCTGGGCTATATTATAACATCCCAGCAGTGCCAAATTACAAATGTGAACCACACATGCTAATCTCTTGATCCTGTCTTATTTCCCCTTTGGACAGTCCCTGAAGGAAGCAAAAAAATGTCTTTTGTGAGCATAAGAAAATGAAAAGCCCTGTGTGGGGGAGGATGGAGTAAGCAGGCAGCCCCCTGTGTCTCTCCCAAGGCAGATATGGATTTGTTGCAGTCGATTCAGGAGCATACTCAGGGCCCTTTTCACTCTCTGCCCCAGAAATCAATGTAATGGGGACATCCAGTAATGGGGCAAGGGGACTGCAGCAGAGGAAACCCTCTGGTGTTTTGTGTGCCCCTCAGTTTGGCCACTGACCCTGTCCCACCTGGCCCCGTGAGCTGGGACTGAGCTGGACCTGCTGATCATCAGCTTGGCTTGCTCTGGGTGGGAGTTCCTCAGGAGACATCTGGAAACCACTGCGTGACTCACACCAGCTCAGAGGTGATTTTTACATCTCAGAGCAGCTTTTCATAGAATCACAGAATCATCCAGCTTGGAAAGGACCTCTGAGATCATCAACTCCAACCCTTCATCCACTCCCACCATGGTTCCCAGATCATGGCACTGAGTGCCACATCATCCTCCTCCTAAAAACCTCCAGGGGTGGAGGTTTTTCTTCTGAGAGTTAATTTAGTGAGGGTAGAGGACATTTTCCTGACTCTCCTGGTGACAGGATTCTTTTCATGAGAAATGTGGGTGTAGCTCAGGCACACCATGTCCCTTGTACCCACGTGGCTCTCTGCCATGGCCAGGAGCTCAGATGAGGAGAGGTATGAAGGGATTTGGAGGCACCCATGGCTCCATCAGGTTTCAGAGAGGGCAACAGTCAGCTGGGCAAAGGACACAGCTGCAGCAAGAGAAGCTTCTTGTGTATCTTCAGGACATGGAGATGGAAGAGTTTGAAAGCACTTTCTGAGAGATACTGAGCATCCCCAGGGGCTGGGACAAACCCTGCTGTCCTTTGTGGATCTGTCTTATGGAGCATCAGAAAGTGCAGTGTGAGCCACAGGGTCTTCTCAGTCTAGGTGGGATCCAAAAAGAGGACCTGGACAGTACAGGCCCTTCTCAGGAAGAATTTTAGTAGGTCAGCATATGTTTGAGCCCTGCTACATCTCCCTTGCCACAAATGACCTTCAGGTGACTTTTTTTCCCAGTGTAAGAATAGCAGAAGAAGTGGTTTCAGTCCACTGCAACTGGAATGGACTGGGCAGTTTGCCAAGTTGAGTATCTGCTGGGTTAATCACTCTGCAAATCTCATCAGGAACTGGAATGTGCCAGGCTCATTACTGAAATTAAATTCATCTCCAATTAAAGAGAGAGCTACAAGCTTCCAGCATGTTGAGGTGCCCCCAGGCTGCCCCTCCCAAAACCAACATCAACTCCAGTCCTGCTGAACCTCAAGTTTGCTGAACACCCGACAGATTTCCAGGTGCAAGGAAGTGAATTGCTGCTGTGCTTTCCCCCGAGGCTGTGTGAGGAGTTTGCTGATGCCCTGAATCTGTCACTTTCCAAGTGAGAAGGAACTTCAGTGGTGAGGTTTCTGAGGAGCAGTTGCCAACAGAAATCTGAGGAATCAGGAGCCAGAACATGTCCCATGGTAGGATCATTCCTGGGATCTGTAGGTACCTTTACATTCTCACCTTCACAGGTTAATCTTTCCTTGGGACCTACATGCCCCATGTCTGCACTTCAGAGTCCAAATACAAAAATGAACATTGTGATGAGAACAGCAAGGCTGCAAATTCCAGCAGGTGAAAGCGCTGAGATGCTGACTTAAAAGTTGTTCAAGCTTCATTTTCCCCTTTGACTTCTACAATTAGTCTTGTACAGCCTTATCACAGCATCATCTCTCTCAACCTCATCTCTTCCTCCATCTGTCCTTCATGAGGGCATTATCTGATTTCAGGAAAGAACTTCTAATATCGTAGGTCAAAATATGAGTCTGTAACTGAAATCCAGCTCTGGAGACTTGGCAGGAATGTAGGTGTAATTCCTGGCCACCTTCTCTCCCCCAGTACTCATCAAACAACACATAAAGATTTGGCCTTGGCTTTCATCTGCAGATGGACAAAATGTATGAAACCTTGAAGGCTTCCCATACTCATGTTCTTGTTTCTCTCAAACTTTCCATCTTCTATTCTCAAGTCACAATACACCTAAAAATACAGTTAGTGTTTGAGTTAGTGTTGGGATGGCTGAGTAGAGAATCACCTCTCTGTCTGTTTTATTAATCCTACTTGTAAGTTTTTCTCAAGAAACTATGAGAACGAAACCTTTTTATTTTATCTGATTTGTGTATCAATTTTTAAAAAGTGTTAGTTATAATATAGGGGTCCTTATAACTAAAGATTATTTTTGTTTATCAAAGATTGATGAACCACCAAACTAAATGTAGCTCTCAGCTGAGCCATAGCCTTAACTAAAGGAGGAGTTTATAGCCCTCCCAAGTTCAGGGTCAGTAAATCAGCTGCTGGTCTGTATTCTCATGGAGATGGGTGAGGGACTTGTAAGTTTTAAAGTTTACTGGGATTATTAAGACCTTGAGAAGCAATGTTTCATTTGTTTCCAATATGTAGTAATTTATCTATGTTAAAGAAAATATTTCATTTGCCAGAAAGATGTTCTACATACTGTAATTTCAAACTGAAGTACTGAAGCAATTTGTTTTAGAAATGCTGACACAAAATATCGCCTATGTGGGGGGAATTTTTTTACTACAAACAGCTGGTGAGTGCTCCATGTTCACAGAAGGAACAGCTTAGCCTTGAGGCACATTTTATTGGTGCCCAAAGCATGGTCTGGGTGGCTGTCTGGGGGTTCTGGGTCTCTCTACAAAAGCAGAGCTCAGTGCAAGGGGAAGGAGACTTCATCTCTAAACAAAACCTTTTTAATTCAAGGTTTTACTAGGCTGGCGAGCCCCGGGAAGGTTTTGTGCAAAGGGTCTCAGGTGGTCCCTCCTCACCCTGGTGCAGAGGCTGGGGACAGTGGCTGTTGGGTCCTCCTCAGGTCTCTTGGGCTCTTTCTTTCTACCTGACCCACCGCCTGCCAACCAGGGGTGATGGAAGCCAGAAGGATGGATGTGCTATCTTGTTGCAGGCCTTTCCAGACACTTTATTGCTCTGGCATTGTCACCTCCACCTGATCTGGCCAGGTACATGGTGCCTGGGGTTTACATGTGCCTGGTCTGACAGAAGGACAGGATTATGATCAATGAAATCTTTGAGTCAGCCTTGAAACCTGGCTGCTTGAGGAACTGGCTCATGACACTGTTCCTTTGCAACCTGAGGTGTAACCAGCACCCCTGAATTATCTTTCACTTGTCTGAGGAATGTGTTTGTCTGCCCAGAGAGGAGCTGGTGGCAGTTTGGAATCTGTTGTTCCCTTCCACAACCTTTTTTTTCTGGAAATGTTCTGCACACGGTGTCAGGAGCTCAGGGGAAGAGCTGGCAAAAGGCTCATGGGCAGGTGACACAGCCACCTCCCTGCCTGCTGCTGCTCCCTCCTTCATCTGTGAATAAATCTGGTGAGGAATATCCTGGAGGATTTTTATACCAAATCTATTCTGCATTTGCTGTGGGTGAGGAACTGCAGCTGTGATGGAGCATCCAGCACGTGGTGGTGGTCAGCACTGTGAGCCTCTGGGCTCTTCCTTCAGTTTGCCTCTGCTCTGAGCCAGGCTCATGTTCTGACCTCCCAGACATCTGGGTCAGGGGCTTTATTTTGCCAGCTATAGAAGGTCCTGCAACGTTGATTTCATGTTTGAATTCTTCAGGAGTTTTCTTTTTTTTCAGCTGCCTTGGAGGTCTCTGAAAAATCCTTCCCTCCTTCCCTCTCTCTTTCTTCCTTTGCAGAGGACACTCCTGGGTGACACAGGTATGGGGATGGACCTCGGGCCATTTGCCAGAGTCTTTTCCCCAACCTGAGTCCCCAGAGGGGCCCTGATGGGGACAACACTGTGCCACCTGCAGCCACCATTCACCCTCCAGAGGATCATCTTGGACAGCTGCAGGTTCTGAGGCTACAGGAACTCCTGAGATCCACCTGCCACATTAAACAACTTCCCCATAACCTCCAGAGCATCCTGATGGGCATTCTGCTTCAGGTCACTGCGTGAGTGTCTGACTCAGAAGAAGTCACTGACACCCCCTGCTTTGCCTCCAGACCTGCCCTGGAGACCATGAGCCATCCCAGCACCATGGGGCTCATGTCTTGGAGAGGCAATAGTTTCCAGAGTGATGTCTGTCCCAATTTGGGATGCAAACACTCTTCCCCATCCTGTAAAGCCCTCTGCCAGCTTCGTTAAGATTCTGAATTGTGCTCCACTTGCAGATCCCTCTCTCGCCATGTGGGAGCAATAGAGTGCATCTTCCCATGGGCTGCCTGGACCTCCCAAACTATCCACCAAGCACAGCTCTGGGATGCAGAGCTGAGATGTCAGATTGTCCCTCCCAGGGTCCTCATCACAGCTGGCTCTGTCTCAGCATCTGCCTCTGCTCCCAATATTTCCCCCAAGGCTTTTTGCCTGAGTTCATGTGGGAAGGTTCTTGGGCAGGTGAAGTTATTCCCTTTGGTGCACCTCACAGGGGGTTTGTCTGCTCCATTATCAGTCTGCTGAAATGTTACTGGCTTTTGCAGCAGGGTTTGGTCTCATGGAGTCTACTCACACACTTTGGATCAAAGTCAGGAGGACTGAACCCTGGTCTCCTTACTCCTGTTCAGTTACATCACATCTCATAAGCAATCCATTGAGATCAGTTGGAGTCACAATGTAAAGGCAAATCTGGGAGATCAGATCTGGCCTTTAAATAGTTGCTATGGAGGTGGTAGAAGATTTAATTCCTGTTTGCCATTCTAGGATGTATTTCACAGCCTCCCTCCCTCTTTTCCTTCCTTTTCTCCAGTCTACCAAATCTGACCATCACCCTGATGGGTCTCAGGCCCTCTCCTAGGAGTGATGTTCCCACCAACCTATGGTCTCCTACTGGGGTACTCGTGCTGCCTCTTCCAGTCTAAACTTGCTGCCTGACTGATGGATTTTGCTGAGGGTCTTTGTGAAGGGTGGTAAGAGGCAGGAAACCCATGGGATCAATTCACATCTCCCAGGTAAATTCTCTGAAATGCCTCTCTTGAACCTCTCTTAGCCTTTCCTCTGGGTTACTGAGCATGAGGCTGTCAGCAGCCCCTTCCCTGGCATGCTCTGAGGTGGCTTTTGCAGTGTGGAGACAATAGTTCCCTCTGGCCTCTGGAAATCTGGAGCTCCCCACCCTGACTGCTCACTGGTTACCTGTCTGACCTTCTGCAGATTTGGGAGAGGGACTGTTTGCAAGGACCTCTAGTGTTTGGATGAGGGGGAATGGTTTTAAATTAGAGAAAAGTAGATTTAGATTGGATGTTAGGAAAAAGTTCTTTCCCATGAGGGGAGTGGAACCATGGCACAGGCTGCCCAGGGAGGTGGTTGAAGCCTCATCCCTGGAGATGTTCAAGGTGAGGCTTGAGGAGGCTCTGAGCACCCTGATCTGGGTGAGGGTGTCCCTGATACTGCAGGGGTTGGACTGGGTGACTTTGAGAGGTCCCTTCCAACCCAAATCATTCTCTGATTTTTTTTCCTAAGTCCAAGCCCTGCAGAGTGGCTGCTGATTCCAGGCCTGGGGGGTGGTCATGGTTGATCAGCTGCTGCCTGGGTGGCACCGGGGAGCTCTGGAGGAGCAGCCTGGTTCCCAGGATTGCCAAGGGGGTGAGAGAGACTGTTCCTGATCCCTGCTGGAGAGAGGACAGTCCTACAGGCAGTCTGCCTGCTGCTCCCAGGGCTGCTGGCACTGACAACTTCCCAGGAAAATCTGGAACTGCTCAGGAGCTGCAAGTACAAAGCGGAGCAAGAAAGGGCTCAGGAGAACTCCTGACACATGTTAGCAAATAACCCTTCCACGAGCAAAGCTGCAGTCCTTGCCAGCCCTGCCCGGGAAATCCGGAGTACAGGTTCTAAAGAGGCCACAGGAGGGCTGGGGGGATGCAAACACCTTGTTAGGGAGCAGAGAGCTCAGCGCTGCCCCAAGGGTTAATTAGCAGCATCCTTTGCCTTTGGAGGTGTTCAACCAGGGCTTGCTGGTGGAGGGCAAGTCGCCTTTGTTGCCTGGATACAGCCTTGCCGAGGCTTTGAGGGAGGTACCTGGAGCTTCATTAGGAGGGGATGTTGGTGGGATTTTCAGCTGTAGCTGCAGTATGTAAATCACAGCCCGGGGCAGCCCTGAGGCAAAGCGGCTGCCGGTTACCATCAGCCACACATCACATCCAAGCCCTGACAAGACAAATAAGGGTAATTGTCTCTCTCCCCTTAATCAGGGGGATGTGATTAGCTGGTGAAGGTCTTGGCTACCAGGCACCAGCATTACCCGACTCAGCATCTCTGGATGTGAGCTGAGGAGCGAGGACCAGCCAGGCACAACAGCCCTGGGAAATCAGCAGCAAGCAGGCAGCTTGGAGCTTTCATGGCTTGGAGGAGGGTTGTGGGGAGCAGAAGCATTGGAAAAATAAAGAAGAACTGAGGAAATGGTGCTTTGGTGCTGTTTTTTTCGTGTTGCAGGGGCTGTACCTATGCTGGATGTTTGGTGCTGGACCTGGGGCAGTGGAAGTCAAACTGTTGAGGCAGATGGTGATGAGATGCTTCCTGGGACCACCTCATCTGCTCTGATACCTGACAAGTATCTGAGGCGATTATTTCAGCCAACCTTGGCTGGTGATGGTATAAGCATTGGTCCAAGCTCACATTCCCTGCAACTCCCAGCAGGTCCAGCACAGCCCGTGAGACAACCCAGCACAGCACAGTGAGACAACCCAGCATTTCTGTGAAGACATGGCTGAAGGAAAGGCAAACTGTGATGAATGTGGACTCAGACCTTTGTAAAGTGCTGAGTAAAAGGCTGGGCCTACACATAGAGCAGTAATTCCTGATCAGTTGAGCTATAAGAGCCAGACAAAAAAAAAGGACTTGTTCCCATGTGTCCACCTGCCCTTGCTAGAGCCTGAATTGTTTGGCACTGCTGGGCCCAGGGATGCTGCAAGACCCTGCAGCAGCACCAGCACTGGTGCAGGTCCTTGGCAGTGCAGGCTCTGCTCCATCCTGCCTGGCTGCTGCCTGTAGCCATGTATATGACCTCATGGATGATTAAGCTCAGAAACAGATCTGGGGAAATACAGATTTCCTGAAGAAGAAGATATATGTCCTTGGGGGCTCCATCCCTCCATCATGCTCTCCAGACCCATGGTGAGTGAGAAGCCCTTGAGATTTTCCTGAAGCTGTAGAGCAGTAGGACATCCTCCTCCTCCTCCTTTCTGAAGGATGAAGCTCTAGTGGAACACGGCCTGGATTCCTCCATACTCCACTCCCAGCTTCTGCTCACCATGTGACCCAAATTCAGCCAAAATGACACTAAGCAGAGCCATCAGCAAAGCTGCTAACAGACTACCCCTGCTGAAGCCTGACTCCTGATGTGGGCTTGAGAAGGGCAGGAGGCAATGGCAGGGAGGGCAACAGCCTTTTAATCAAAGGCAGCACAGATAATTGTGACAGTGGTTTATGTTTTCATTAGAAAAGAGGATGTTGTCCAGCAGCTCTGACAGAGTTTTGGAAATTCCTCCTGTCCTGGGGGTGAGAATTGCTCTGCCCTGACTGCAATGAATGCTTCCTGGGGCTGGGATGAGGAGTGAATCCCTGCTGGGGTGTGGGACCACCTGAACCTCACCTCTGGTGGCCTAAACCACATCCCAGGGCAGATGCTGGGTTTGCTGTGCTGTTGTGCTCCTCCTGGGAATGTAACTTCAGATCTCTGTCCCCAGCAGCTGTGGGTGCACATGGGCAAACCTGCTCACCTGCCCCCATCCCAGTGACACAGCATGGCTTGAGGGCCTTCCAAAGGTGAAAAGGTTGTCTGAGTATAAAGAAAAAGTGCAAATCCTGCGAGGCACTGAGACATCTTTCCATGCTGATGCCTTCCCTGCCACCCTGAGCTCACACAGCCACGTGGACTTCTGCTGTCCAGTGGTGATGGTGACAACTGAGGCTTTTGGTGTGAAAGTCTGAGATGTTCTCCCAGGTATTACGTGGCTTCTGAACACTGGTTTAACACAAAATATATCAATAAATTGAGAATAGTTTGATTTAGAAATGGAGTGCCTTAGTGCCAGATTTAACATTTTCAAATTTCTTTTCTCATGTTCAGTATGTCATTAATCAAACAGAACGAGTTACCCATATTCCTGCATACTTATGCTCATTTACATCTCAGCCATTGGCTTCATTTGATGCTAGCAGAAGCTTTTATCTTATTTCTTTGCCTTTCTTCTGGAAAGAGATTAACAGTCATCACCAGCAACCTGGCTCAGCAGCTGGTGGTGGTTTCAGCAGACTCTGGCTCTGCAGGTCACCCTTCACACAGGGGGGGTTCATGGGCTCATTTGCAGCTTCCACCTACTACTTTCCTCCACCTATTGCCCTGACAGTGTTTTGACCTCTTGCACTAAAGGTTGTGCAAGAGATTTGTTATTTCTTCTCAGGAATTAAAGTGGACTGTGTGTCCTCTGTGCTTTAACAGAGTTTTTCATTTTTTTGGAATGATGCATTTGGTAAGGTGACTGGCACCTTCCTTGCTGTTGCTTAGAGAAACAATTTTATAGTCTGGTCTTGAACTTGTGATTCAGAGGTGTCAGACTCATGAGCTGACCAGGGCAGCTTAAATCAGGATGGATGACGAAGTTACTGCTCCCTGAATGTCCTCTCACCTGATGCACATAAATCAGTTTATTTCATTTTGCCTTAAAATGTGACTGTACAACACACTTAATGTATGATGCAATGACTCCTCACAGCCCAACCACTCCTGTGCTGAGGGTTCAGCAGAGCAGTAACCTTGTCCATCACCCAGTGAGAGCCTCCTCTGAGCTGGACCCTGCAAACCAGGCTGCTTCATCACTGGAGCTGAGTGCAACTTCACTGAGTTCTTACCAGTTCTTCTTGAAATTCCCCCACTCAGTCACTGGTGCTGGCCTGGGTGACTTTCTGAGTCTAGGAAAAATTTCAGAATGAGTCAAGACAAAACATGGAAACAAGTTAAAAAGAAAAACCACAAGAAAACAGTAACTCAGAGAATTACTGGGGAAGTGTGAAAATGAAGGATGACCTGGTGTCCAAAACTATTCAGTCTCACTGTCTAGAGGCCCTGGGGCTGGTGCCTCCAGTGGTGCCAAATCCAAACTCTACTGCCATGTGTCAACCCTGCCTGACAGGGCACAGTGGCCACTGAGCTCTGGTGGCCCCAGGAGGCACCTGCAGTGCTGGTGTGGTCACTGCATCCAGCCATGCTCCAGCAGCACCTGCAGGAGGGGAGCCTGGTGATTTTGGCATGTGTCCTCAGGGCACAAGAAAAGTAATACTTTGGATAAGTGTCCTTTAATTTTTAGAGCCTGGCACAGCAACATAAAATGCCTTTCAGCACTTGCTGGGAATGGCTGTCATTACCTGCCCGGGGTGAGCAGGAGACTTCCAGCCCTGGTCTTTTACTGACCAAAACCAAGTCTCAGCCTGGCAGCAGCTGAGCCAGGAGGTCCCACATGCAGTGTGGCTGATGTCCTGCAGCCCCTCACACCACCAGCACTGACAGTTCTGCCCCAGCACTCAGCCACTTGCTTTTCCCCTCTGCCAGCACCAGGGCAGTGGTACCAGAATGTTCTGCTGAGTTAACTGGGATGAGCCTCCTTTCTCCCTGGCTGGTGCTGGTGAACCATGGGCAGTCCCAGGTGGAGGGACACCAGGACACAGCTGTCACCCTGGCTGTGCCAGGGGGGTGTCTGAAGAGCCCAGGGTGCAGCAGCAGCTCAGTCCATCTCCTCCCTTTGGTGGTGGCCATGATGCACCATGAGGTCCAGGTGTTACTCTCTAAGGTTAGACATCAAACACCAACAGGTTTGGCATGCTTGGCCTTGCAGGTGGAAATCTCAGGAGCTGTTGCTGATGAAGTCCTTCAGAGATCCCTGTAGGAGAACAGCAGAGGAGGAGGAGGCCCACGTGGGATAGAGGAGTGCTGCAGATTCCCTGGCACTCACTGACCCTGAAGAAGAACAAAGAGCTGTAAATAACTCCAGGAATTCGCCATCTGGAGGATGTTATGTCCTGGTACCCAATGGCTCCACTGGGACTGGATAGATAAGGTTTTATGTTAGCAGAAAGGGCACTTTGAGGTGTAAATTGTAGATCAATCAATAGATATCGGGATACTATATAAGTGTAATAAACCACTCAATAAACTGATTCTGACTGTGCACAGCAGTTGGGGTCTGTGCCTTCATGTCTTCCATCAGATCCCTGCATGGCTGGTGGCAGTGGTGGCAGTGGTAGCAGTGGTAGCAGTGATGAGTGAGTTTGCAGCTTGTGGGTGGGCCCACTTGGATGCTGGCTAAATTTGGGGATTGCAGAGATTTGAGGCTCTTTGTTTAATCAATGAGGCAGCTGGGGGTGCTCCACCCACCCCCATGGAAGAGGTCAGGTTTTGCTGGAATTAAAATGCAGAGGAGACTGCATTGTGCCAGGAAATGGCTCCTTTATGGTGAGTGGATACCTGCTGTGGTGGCATCAGGACAAGATTGTGTCTCTCAAGAGCAACCTCACATAGGTAGAAAAAGATACCAACTCTGGAAACACCAAGTCTGGAAACAGCTGAAGAACAGCAGCTCTGTGCTTCAGGTATCCAAAAAAATATCATATGAAAATCCTGAGTGCTCTGCATTTCATGGGTTTCACAGCCTGAAATGGTGCCCAGTGTGTCCCACCCACCTGTGCTTCACCAACAAAGAAATGCCTGAGATGTCTTCAAGAAGTAAGAATACACAGGAAAAAAATGGAAAATTAGTGAAGAGCAATACCACAGTGTGAGCAGTCAGCAAGGAACCCTGGGGACTGCATTGTACAGGAAGGATAATTATGGATTTGTGCATATGAAGATTAATTAATTAATGAACAGCCTAGGGACTGAGGCAAGGTGCTGCCACATAAAGCTCTCTATAAACAACAAAATAGAGCAGAGGGCACATATTGCCCAGAAGAACTCAGCTCAGGGTGCTGAATTCCTGCAGGCACTGGGAAAAGCTTCAGTGCCAGGGCCAGAGGTATAAACATCCCCAACCTCCTGCTCTGCTTCTCAGGCCCTGGAGGCACTGCTGGAGCAGAAGAATAATGAAGAGGTGATTGGGAGCACTCAGCACAGCTTCACCAAAGGCAAGTCGTGCCTGACAAAGCTTGTGGCCTTCTATGAAAAGGTCACAACATCAATAGACAAGGGAATAGCAACTGAAACCATTTACCTGGACCTGAGCAAAGCCTTTGACACAGTCCCACACGACATCCTGGTCTCCAAGCTGGTAAAACATGGGTGGATAAACACTCAGTGGATAAAGAACTGGCTTGATGCCTGCACCCAAAGAACTGGCTTGATGGCTGCAGCCAAAGAGTGTCTGTCAATGGGTCCATGTCCACGTGGAGGCCAGTGACAGGTGGAGTCCCTCAGGGATCAGTACTGGAACCAGTCTTGTTTAACATCTTTGTTGGTGACATGGGCAGTGGCACTGAGTGCAGCCTCAGCAAGTTTGCCAATGACCCCAAGCTGTGTGGTGTGGCTGACATGCTGGAGGGAAGGGATGCCATCCACAGGGACCTTGATAGGCTGGAGAAGTGGGCCCATGCCAACCTCCTGATGTTCAACTAGACCAAGTGCAAGGTCCTGCGTCTGGGTCAGGGCAATTCCAAGCACAGATATAGGCTGGGCAGTGCCTGGCTTGGGGTTGCTGGTGGACAAGAAGTTCAACATGAGCCATCAGTGTGTACTTGTAGCCCAGAAAGCCAACAGGCTCCTGGGCTGCATCAAGAGAAGCATGGCCAGCAGGTCCAGGGAGTGATTCTCCCCCTCTGCTCTCATGAGACCCCACCTGGAGTATTGTGTCCAGTTCTGGAGCCCCTTTTACAGGAGGGACATGGAGGTGCTGGAGTGTGTCCAGAGAAGGGCCAGGAGGAGATCAGAGGGCTGGAGCAGCTCTGCTATGAGGACACTGAGAGAGTTGGGGTTATTCAGTGTGGAGAGGAGAAGGCTCCAAGGAGACCTTATTGTGGCCTCCCAGTATCTGAAGGGGACAAAGCTGGGGAGGGACTTCTTAGGGTGTCAGGGAGTGACAGGACATGGGGAAATGGATTCAAAGTAGAGGATGGGAGATTCAGATTGGATGTTAGGAAGAAGTTCTTCACCATGAGGGTGCTGAGACCCTGGCACGTTGCCCAGAGAAGTGGTAGGAGCCCCATCCTTGAGAGTTTTTAAATTCAGGCTGGATGGGGCTTTGAGCAACCTGATCTGGTGGGAGGGGTCCCTGTCCAAGGCAGGGGGGTTGGAAATGGATGATCTTAAGGTTACCTTCCAACCTTGAAAATTCTATGACTCCATGGATAACAATATGGATTGTGGATGTGGCTTCCCATGGCAGAGTCTGTTCACATCCCCCTGCGGTGAGGTTGGTTTCAGGCCATCAGGACTTCACATACACAGTTCCTAGATGTGCCAGAAGCAAGGACAGAGAAACTTTCATCGGGAGCAGTAATAGAGTTTCCTTCTCAAGCAGCCTTTATGGACAGAGCTCTCCTGTTTAGGGGTGATGGTGGGAACCACACAGGCAGTTTCTCAGGCCCAGCCTCAGCTGAAGCACAGAACCAGGGCAGACATTTTCATAACTACCAGTGAAGACAGGTGAGTTAGGGAGAAGTTATTCTACAAAAACTTCCTCTGGAGGTGGAATGACACGTTCCCACATTCCTAGCATCAGCCAGCACTCTGTGTCAGCATTGGCAACCAGTTGCCCTGGCTTGTAAACAAGTGTGTAATCACAGCCCTGCACTGCAGCTTGCATGGGAACACACCTGGCAAGGTTTGCCAAGAGAAATCCAAGAAACAGCTTTTAGCCCAGCAGATTTTCTTTGCACCTCCACAAGCATGATTATTGCATATCTTGATTTGATTGACCATAATGAGTGCTTCCTTACCCATTTGTCTGCCACTTCACTCCATGGGTGGCTGAGTGCTTGGGCAGGGACTGTCCCTCTGTCCCACCTCAGAAGGGCTTCACCACCACGAGGCAATGCAAACGTGTACCCCTCTATTATCTCTTTTTTTACCCAGATGAATGAACCCTGAATCAGATGTCAATAACTGCTTGACATTCTTGGAGATCCCTGTGTGCTGCTGAGTTTATCTCCACACAATTTCCCTGTTGAGAAAGCAGCAAAGGGCTTTGGTGCCGACTGCTCTGTGCAATAGGAAGCTGTGGGAGAGGTTGAGCAATCCAAGGAATGCTTGAAACACCCACTTGAGTTTTGGTTCTGGAGCCTCACGTTATGTCATTTCCCCGTGTTCTTTTGGGCAGATGTCTCAGTTTCTCAGTTCTTGCCACCTGGCCTCACTTTTTGGCAGGACCTGCTCTCCTTGCCAGCAGCCTAGCACTGTGTTTGTGGAGCAGAGCAGGGGGGTGGAAGCAGAGGAATGCACACAGGAATGCACATGACCACATCACCAGCTCTTGCTACAGCAGGAGGAAGGTAGGGAGGGGACGAGCCATGGCGTGGAGTCATCAGGACAAAGAGAACCACATCCCCTGTGTGACACAGTGTCTCGGGTCAGCATTCATGTTGTTCCAACATTTTACTTGCTCAGTTGACTTTCCACCCCCCATAGCCCCAGGAACCCCAGGCATGGCTTTCTCAGTTCTGTATTTTCCTTGTGAGCAGAGCTCTGGGTGCTGTACACCCTGAGCACTAACCATGTGGGGAGTGTCTCACTGCCTGAAACCAGGATCTCTGTGGAAATCCTGATTTTGGATAGCTAGGCAGCTCCCTCCTCTAGCCTGAGTGGGACCAGGCTGTGTGTGGGGCTCTGGATGCTGCAGATGTCTCTGCCCAGAGGAGCAGTCACCATCCTACCCCTCAACAGGAAAAGTACAGCCTTGTCACATGCCCCCCAGATTTTGAATTCCACGTATCAAAGCCTTACCTGAAACTTCATGTGTGTTTCTGCTTTTCTGAACCACGGCCATGGCTGGGTGGAGGGCTGCATGAGAGTGGCTCAAACCATCCCATGCCAGCACTGTGCACGTGCAGGATGGGACATGCTCTGTGTTGTGCTGGGTTTGTCACAACTGTGCTGTAAAATGGGGACTTCTTCCTGCTGGAGACACAGGAGGGGAAGTGTCTGATGCTGTAACTCCACCTGGGAGCATTTTAAGTCCTTTCTGCCACTGTTAGAAGTCCTGAACATCCTTGCAAGCACCTCTGACTGTCCATGAATAGACCATGACCAAACACCATCCATGGAGGGAAGAGGAGAGCCCAGCCTTGTGCAGGCTCTGCCCGTAGGGAAGGTTGGAGGCCATGGATGTGTCCTGTGAGCTCCAGGGTCATTTCCCTGCTCTCTTGGTTTGGGTGAGATGAGGAGCTCTCTGCCCCTTCCTCACCTGCCTGGGAATGAAGGACCCGTGGCTGTGGCTGTATTCCTGACCTGACCAGCCCAGAGGATACCCAGCTCTGCATCTCCCTGCACCCCAAGGGACTGCCCTGGGAGCAGAACAGTAACCTGGGAGGTGGCAGCAGTGGGGAGAGTTGCACAGGAATGTACTGCCTGCAGAAAGCCCTACAGAAGAACACAATTTGCAGCACAAATGGCTCTTTCCCTTCTGTCTCCATTGCACTGGGTGCCTTCAAGCTTTCCACGTTTCCTGTTTTCATTCCAGTATCTGCAGAGCAAACATACCACATGCCTCGAATTTCAGTCCTGAGCACCAGGAAAAGGAGCCAAGGGCAGACTGATCAGTCTCAGAGCCCTTTCCCCAGCCAGGCTGAGGATGCTGATAACTCCCTGACTCCTTCCTTCACCCTTTTTCTTTCTTTTTCTCTCCCACTTCCCAGAGCTGCTGTTTTACCCTCCAGTACTCTCATGTTGCTGTATTCTTCTGACAGAGGAGGGCAGGATTTGCCCCCATTCCTACAGGCAGCAGTTGGAGAGAGCTCCCTGGCTGAGTCTGTGCTGTTAGTCTGGTGGGAAAGTGTGTGCAAAAGATTGCTCTGAGGGCCAAGAGCTTTTGCAGAAATGTGCCATAGCCAACAAAATCCCATCGCCCCATTGCAGTGAAAACTTTCTCATGCCTCCCTCCTAATACTATAAATCAGGAGTAAAACCCTTAAGCCAGTGGAAGGATTGTCTTGGCAAATCTTTGGTAATTTTTCCTTGTGTCCGTGGGATCCGTCCATCCTGAGCATCCCCTCTTGTTTACTCAAGACACTTGGAAGATGCAGAGCTGGCAATTTGTGACTTAAGGGACACATTCTGCTCATTTCAATTGCAGTGGTTGGTTGAGGCCAGATGTTGTCAGCAGCAACAACAAGCTGTGGTCAATCCAAAACCCAAGCAATGTGCAACAACCCAAGAGAATATTTCCAGTCCCGTCTTTGGTGCTTGCTGCCATCAGGACCTGCTTCTGGCACCCACAGGGCTGTGCCAGGGATAAGCAGGGCACTCCCTGCAGCAATCCCAAGGGATTTCATCCAGAAGTAGTGCTGTCCTGCAGGCACACAAGAACAAGTGATGGAGAAGCAGCAAATTTCTACCCCAGACGAAGCTTTCTCAACATTTACCCTCCAGCCCTACCTGTGGCTTTGAACTTGCAGCTCTTCTGATCCAAATGAAAACATCTCCTCACTGGTATATTCCTGCTGCCCACTCCTCTGGGACTCTCTGCCTGTCCCCTCTCCCTGCATGGAGAGGAGCAGGATGGGGAAAGAAGGGGAATCCCAGCTCCTGCCTGGTGGGCACAGGGGGAGGGAGGACAATCTCAGATAATCTCTCATCAGGCTGCTGGGCAGTGTCCAGAGGGGGTTCCAGCATCCTGCCAGACTTCAGCCATGCCTGCAGCAATTTGATTTTCCAGGCTGGAATCAGCAGCAGCTGAGGGTGACTTCTAAGGTGTCTCTGCAACATATGATAAGCCATGGCAGAAGGTTTATCAAATTATCCATTTTTTTTTTCTACGTTGAAAGCACAGAATCACTATGCACAGTCCTCTGGGATTCTCACACATTTCTAGGAAAGAGGCTTGTTCTGAAAAGGCTGTTCTGAGGAAATCATATTTTCCGTGACAAAAAAAAGGTCTTTGTCAAACACATCTTGACAGCTTGCTCCTGGCTTTGCCCACTGGCTGGAGATGGGGAATCCTCCAGGTAGTTATGTGAATGTTGTCAGGGGCTGAAGCTGGGGATGGGGGGGCTGCTCCTGTGCTTCTCTGAGCTGTTGCCCTGCTTGGCAGCCAGGTTCTCCCTGGCATTGCCACCAGACAGGAAGAAGTGGTGCCTGTGGACATCCCAGCCAGCAGGCAAAGCCTGTCAAGGTGTCTTTGACACAGACTGCACCCATGGAGAGCAGTGCCTCCTTTCTCCAGATGAAGCTTCTCCAATGCAAGAGACACATGGGCAGGAGGCCGTATTGTTACCTTAGAACCACAGATGATCAGACCAGTTTGGGTTGGAAGAGACCTCAAAGATCACCCAGTCCCAACCCCTTGCCATGGGGAGAAAGCAGCAGAGCAGCTCTCCCTGCTCCAGCTGCTCCCCAGTAAGGCTCCAGGGTCCTTCTCCCAGTGAGGGAATGGTCCCTAATCCTCACCCCAGTTGGATGTTCCCATGCCCTGGGCTCTGGTTCTGGAGCAGGTGCTGGGCTCCCCAGGCTCCCCCCACGGGGCTGGTGCCAGGTTCTCACCCAACCTCCCCCTGCCCAGCCCAGGGGATGAGTCTGGGGTGAGTGGAGGCTTCAGGAGGGGCTGGGTCCAGCCTGAGGGTGCTGCCCCCCTGGCAGGGCACCCAGCCCCAGGGAGCTGGGGGGAACTGTCTGTTTGTGTATTTTACACTGTAACCTTTTGGGGTGGAAAATAGCTGGAAGCACCAACGTGGGGAATTAAAGTGCATTTTAATGATGTGTCTTATGTCTGAATGAGCATCTCAGATTTCAGTATCATATGGGTCCATGTGATGAAATTCAGCCAGTAAAAAAATTCTCCATCATCTCCTTTACATTAATAGATATATTTACATTTTAGAGCTTAAATTTAAGTGTTATGGTTTTTCAAAAGTAGGCTTCAATTGAAGGAAAAACCTCAGGTACTCTCTGCCTGCCAACCATACTAAACAAAGTGGTCAGAAACAGATTTATGAAAAAAATTATAAATTAATTAAATGCAGCTTTCCCTGCAGCTTCATTCAACCTTTATATCAAAACCGACATTAAATGTATCTGTGTTCATTTGTTTAAAAAAATCCTTTGAACACATCTCCATCTCCATTTAAATTAAAAAATGACTTAGCACAAAGAATAACAAAAAGCCTTCTGTGCAGGAGTACAATGAGTAATGAACTTCAAATCATATCTGCATGAAAGATTGTCAAGTTGGATATTGTTTTTCCATATGACCTGTTTTTTTCTAATTATTGTATTTTTCCTGGCTCTCATTTTATAAACAGTGGCACCTCTCCCCATCGCTGGCTTAAATAGAAGTTTATTTAATCTTTGACATTTTCTTTTTCACAGGCTTCTTTGCAAGTGCCACACAATAGAGCTTTGTTGGTCACAGTTTAATTAAACACAATTATTTTGCTTTAAGTAGCAGAGGCAGTGACACCTTAAAAAGTTCCGATTCCAACAGTTCCTTTTCTGCTTGAAAAATAATACAGTGTCAGTGAATAATTAAAACATCGAAATCATCAGAATTAATTAGCATCTCAACAGTTTTAAGTGCTTAAGAGTTTTTATTTCTGTACATTTCCTTTGAAATGCTTTTTGGAGACTGCTGGAAGCTGCAAGCAGCTTTTGGGTGACATTCTGCAGGGTCAGGGACTGAGCCCTCCCCCCTCCCAGCAGCCAGGAGAGAGCTAAATCCCTGGAGCAGCGTGCCACAGGGTCACTGCCAGATGAAATCCTGGTCTTCATCTCCTGTGGATGTGCAGAGCTGGTCCTGACCCAGCAAACCCCCTGCTGGGCTGTCTCCAGCACCCCAAAACCCATCCTGCAGGATCCAACCCCCCTCCAGTGCCATTCCCACCCCTGCCAGTTTGCTGCTTTCTCCATGGAAAACTAAACCAAACCAAACCAAACCAAACCACACCACAACAAAAAACCCCAAAGATGTCCAATTTCTTCCTAATAGTATTGAATCAACCATAGCTGGGCAGGCCCAGAGAGGCTTTTCTGCTCTCTTCACCTCCCTGCATGGACTGGAGACCTCCAGAACCCCTCCAGCACCACCCCCGCTGCACGTCAGGCTCCCAGTCACTTATTTCTCTGCAGTTCACATGCACTTGTACAGTGATCTGTCAATACTCTGCACAGTCCTTCCCATACACAGGCCCATCAATATTTATTGCAGTCATTTCCACCCATCTGAATAACAGAAATTGCAGTTGAAAAAGCTGGTCAGCAGCAGCCACGGGAAGGAAATTGGATGTCACAGTTCTCAGCTGAGTGCCTGGAAGAGGCAGCTCTCTACTTGAAATGCAGCTTTGTGCCTTTCATCCCATTACACCTCCTTGCTCCAAACCAGTTCTTCCTCCTTTTCCATGAGTACATTTTTCAAATGAGGATGGACTGGTGTCCTGACCTTGCTGGAGCAGAAACTGCTGTGATAAAAATATGAATGCATTTCATCTTTGCTTCCTAGTCCCAAGTGGTTCTGCTGCTTTTCTCTGAATGTTTGAAAGAAATTGATATCATTATAGTCATGAACTTGCCCCTTTCTGGCAGTAATATGATGATCCAGGCACCTGGCTGTAATTTGCAGGAGAAGCAGCAAAGGTGGAGAATCCACCGTCCATGGGCAGCCCCATCCCTCCCCTCCCAGCCCCTGCTCACTCACCTACTTCTCTGCCAGCCTGCTCTCATGAAGCCCTTCTTACACCTCCCCAGGGCCACCCACATCACCATCCCTGTGACACAGTCACCCCCAATGTTCTGTCTGCAGGAGAGACCTGGCTGCTGATACCTCTGGAGGGCACCATGTGGGGTTTTAGAGCCTGGCCAGCCATGAGGTGATGGGGATGTTACTTGGCCCGGGCAGTGCCACCTGGTCCTGTGTTCACTGCCCTCCAACCCAAGGCATCTGTGGTGCCTGTGGAGCAGGGGTACCAGCCAGGCAATGCCCAGTGACCAACTGGGTTGTGCTGGGTGTGGGTGCTCTGAGAGGCTGCGTGCCTGAGTGCTGCCTAGCAAAGCAACTGGAATAGGAGGGGTCAAGCTCCAGGATTTCCTGATGCACCCACCATGCTCAGGCCCTGAAGCAGGCAGCAGGCAGTGCTCCTCCAGGACCATCTCCTGCTCAACCAGTGGCTGCTCCCTGCTGATGACAGCCAGGCAAAGAAAGGGGCTCTGGCCACCATCCTCCTCCTGACATGGTCCTCTGCAAATCTGCTCCAAGACATGCCCAGCTCTGACCTCCCAAGAGGTTTTCCAGGAAGACTTCACCCACTGGGATGATGCTGGCTTTGGAGGTCTCACTGGCAGAGGCATTGCCAGCAAAGGGCCTTTAGTGGCACTTCGGGGAAGTCTCAGGTTTTCAGAAAGGAAAGGTGGACATCAGCATCTCAGTAACTGAGGGCAAAACTGGTGACACAGAACCAAGAATACAGTTCCTGCCTCCAGATGTGTTCCTGGACTCCAGCAAGAAGCTTGGGAAAGGAGGTGCTGATAATAGTCTGGGTATAACGTGCAGCAATTTACTACTTAGCAGCTTTATGCCTGTAGCAGGTGTTTGTTTAAGAACTATATCACAGCACAGAGAGAGGTAAACAGCAGATTTCTTCCTTTTAATGGACCTCAGGTTCATTAAATGACATTTCACCTCCCTGTGCAGAAGGTTTTTATTCACTAAAGGGATTCACTCTCTTTTCAAGGGTGTTCAACTCACCTGATGTGCTGGAAGCTGAACATCTGGCTGGGGGACAGGCAGTTGCAATGTCTCTGCTCCCAGCCAGGGTATATTTTCTATTTCCACAAGGGGCTCTTCTCACACTGAAAACATGCAACTTGTCAAATTTCATGTTTTTCAGCTTAATTTTTTTCTGAACGACAAACTGTGTCTTCAAAAGGCTGCACTTTGAAAAACACTTGCCTGGAAACAGGCAAGTCACTGCAGCTGGCAGGCCCAAAAAAGGCAGGGAATTTGTTTTTAAGGTGAACCATGTTACCAGATTTGAAAATCTCAGCAAAATCATTTAATTCTGGTGGTTTTTGTTTTCTTTTTTTTTCCCCAACATTGATAATTTCTCTTCTCTTACCTCCAAAATGTAAAGAAACAGGTGTAATCTGTAATGGGGAGAGCAAGGCGCATGCAGCAGGAACTACTTCATCATGAAAGAGCCTCAAACCATCAAACATTGGGGAGGTGGTAAATACCCCCAGACGTGCCACCTGGGCTTTTTTTATCTCCTAAACTGATGGTTCTTTCACAGGAGACTGTCCTTTCCTACACTTGGTCAACCTAACCTGGGTACTTGAGCCAGCCCAGCCCTGGGGGTGCCCCCCCTGTGACACCAGTGTTGAGATCAGCAGAGGACAGCAGTGAAGCTTTGCCTCTGTGACACTTTGTGTTGTCCCAGCACTTCCCCTCACAGGTCTGGGACTTATGAAGCCAAGACCCTTCCATGGTCCTTCTCCTTCATCTCACAGCCAATGCCTCCCATTCTCCCTCCCCCTCAAGCAGCTTTTTTGGGGCCAGCAGGAGCCATCCTTGGTTTGGACCAGAGGAGAGCATCCCCTCTCCAGCCTCCCTGCAAGGCTGAGCCTCTGCAGCCAGGGATGGGTCACAAAGCCCTTGATTCCCCCCATATTTGCAGCCACACACTAAGGATCAGGCAGGGTCTGAAGCCAGATGCCCTGGCAGGATTCAGACATCAGGAAACTCATCTGCCACTCCAAGCTGGAGTCCTCTCTGCTCCCCTCCTTTCTTGAAGGTGAAACCTCAAATCCTGGGTTCAGTTTTAGGCCCTTCATTACCAGATGGACATGGAGAGAGCGGAGTATTTCTAGAGAACAGCAATGGGTCTGGTGAAGGGTCTGGAGCACAAGACTTACATGGAGCAGCTGAGGGGCCTGGGTTTGTTCAGACTGAAGAAGTGAAGGCTGAGGGTAGATCTTCTCACTCTCTACAAATACCTGAAAGGAGGCTGGAGGTGGGGGTCAGTGTCTTCTACGAGGTAACCATTGACAGGATGAGAGGAAATGGCCTCCAGCTGCAGCAGGGGGGGTTCAGATTGGACATAAGGTGGAATTTCTTTACTGAAAGAGTGGTCAGACATTGGAACAGGCTGCCCAGAACAGTGCTGGAGTCACCATCCCTGGAGGCATCCAAAAACACGTGGACATAGCACTTTAGGACACAAGGTTGATGATTGGACTTGATGATCTTACAAGTCTCCTCCAACCTTAATGATTCTATGATTCCATCACCAGCTCCTCCTGCTTCTGCTCCTTGAGGCTAATTTGAAGAGAGACCACAAAGGCTTCTTGTTCCTGATCTCCTAATTCTCTCCCATTCATAAGGTGTTGGTGGGATTTGCTGAACTGAGAGGCAGTAAGGCAGGAATTAAAACCAGGTAAAGGTCCATTAGTCTGGACAACTCCAGAGACAGCCTGGAGAAAACACAATTGGAAAACATGTATTTTGCTGATCTCAAAGTGAATTTTACTGCTAAAGAGCTCAGCCCAAATGCCTTATTTCCCTGGGATCTGTATCATGATGTTTTCCACTGGCTTGTTATCCAGGTATGAAACTTGAATTGTGAATGATGAAAGAGCTGAGGACATTTGCAGCCCCATGGGTTCAAAGGCTCCTGAACCCGGAGCCACACAGGGCGTGGGGATGCTCAGGTGTCCTCTTCCACATCAGCAGATGTGCCCACTGAAGGCTTCAGAACACATGTGAGAACACATCAGCCACAGTGGATCACCTCCTGCAAATCCATTCCATGGGATAAGGGTCTTTCCTCTGAGAAACAAAGCAGTGAACTAGAAAGAGAGCTTTGAATTAATGGCTGTATAATTTGGCACTGGGATTTGTAAGTTCCTGATCAAAGAGAGATTAATGGTCCAGATAAAAAGAGATACTAAAAGAAACAGATGCTTCATGTTTGCACACTTGGCAGAGCTGTGAAGCAGGGTAGAACAGCCCTGCCTCAGCTCCAGGACATGGCCTTGAAGGGGGACAGGGTCTAACACTGATCAACCCAGTGATACCCAGTTCAACCAGCATTTTTTCTGTGTCCATTTATAAAAGAACTTACTATAAATGTGCTGTCTTAAATTAGTCACAGCTCCAGGTCTGTGGGAAGCAAGTAAATACTAGAGATGACACATTGTAATGGCATTGTCACTGATGGTGGCTCTGCTCTGTCCCACCAAATATCAAGGTTTCCCTGGCTCAGATTTCCTGCACTGAGGAACCTTGCAGGTCCTTTGTGATAGGAAAAAATAAAGCAAGTTTGCCTCAGTCTTTCTTCTTGAATAAGAAAGGCCTAAAATAAAGCCTTGTAAGAATGAAATTGAAAGGTGAAAATTGAGAAGATGACTGACTGAGCTCTTCCTTCTAAAGCACTTTGGCATTTGAACACATTTGAGCTTGATTTTTATTTTTTTTCCTTCAAAACGGCAACCAAAAAAAAAAAAAAAAAAAAAAAATAATTCTGGGGGGTCAAATAAACCTTTTCTTTCCATTTATACCTAAGACTCTCAGTTTTGTGTCAAGCAGTTGAAAGTGATTCCAAACTGAGAAATATTTATCTTAAAATAACATACTGATTTTTTTTTTTTAAATTTTTTTTTTTTTTGGACACAGGTAACTCCTGTGACAACACAAGCTCTAGGCCAGTCTCTCCTCCACTCTCTTCTGCAACTTCTTGCTTATACTCAGTAAATGGAGCACAGCCCACCTCTCCTCCCAGCACCCATCTCAGGGTCTCCAGGGCTTGTAAACTCTGGTCAGGCTTTCAGCTGCACACCAAGCACATGCCTGCACACATCTGTGGGTTCATCAGTCTGTTTGGGATGAAAAAGCATGGGAAAACTCAAGAGAACACAAAGATTTGCTATTTTTTTTTTTAATTGACTACTTCCACTTTTCTGGGGTTTTAAAATTTTTTTTCTTAATGCTTTTGCTTTATTTTTGGCTTTTTTGTTTCATACTCATTCAAAGCAAAAATATTTTCCCAAGTTTTGTAGCTCAGCCAAGCAAATGAATTCATAAAGCTCTAATTATTTGCGACTCACAAAAAGTCTTTGATCCAGAGCAGTGACCTTGAGCTGATGGCTGCACAGGGAGTCAGTGATCTACTCCTCTGGAGACAGTTCCCGTGAAATCCCCCTTGTTCTCTGTGACCCCCTCATGTGACAAAGAACCTTTTCATCGATGCCCAACCTAAACACTGGGAAACACAGATGTCTTTATGGAGGAGACTAAGAGAGACAGGAGCCTTTGGAGATGCAAAGCCAGCCAGGACACTGAACTCCTTCAGTCAGGAGTCATGGCTGTGGTAGGTCATGGGGTCTTCAAGAGCAGCAATGGTTACAGCAGCTTCAGATGTTCAGGATCAGAAATCCTAGTGGCAAAGTCACGAAATGGATCATAAATTCCCTCTGTGCCTGCTCCCTGCTAACATCTGTGAGCTCGGGAAGGCCGTGAGGCTGCCTTGAGGAGACGCACACCTGCCCAGCCGGGGTGGCACTGGCGGGCCTGGCAGGGAATCGCTTCACTTGGAAGTGCCCCTACATGGGAAGGATTTTGCCTCAGAGCTCCCTATGAAGTTAGACACTTGCTCTGATTTCAAAAGATAAAATACTCGAATAATCAGGAACCCAAACTTTAAATAGACACAAAATGTCTGAAGTGATGAAATTGCAGGCGGAAGCACAAAATCATCAACTCCCGGAGTCCTCCTGCACCCCCGGCCTGAGACAGGGAGCTCAAGGAACTGAACCAACTTCAGATGTTGTGAGGTGCCCAGAGCACCAGGCAGCTCCCTCAGCAGCAGGACAGTCCCTGCACTTCTGTTTGAGTCACTTCTGGTGTCACAGGAGGGGCTGTGCCACGGCATCGGTGCCTCCCTTTATTCTTGACGGTTGTGGGGGTATCTGCAGGGTGAACGTTGCTTTCTGGCTTTCTCTTCATCTGTGTAGTTACAGACTGCAAGGCCAAACGAGACTCTGATGGCCATCTAGCCTGACCTCCTGCTGGCACAAGCTGACAGCATTGTCCTGGATTTATTTCTGATACTGAAGAGGACCATCCACATCTGATTTACAGCTAAGTGGGCGCCTGGGGCAGCAGCTCTGAGTAACAACTTTGGGTCTAAATTGATATGAATCAGATGCAAAACCTACTGCTGCCCTTAGAGCCATACAAACACCTAAAACCAAACACACTTTACACCTCTGAGATATTTTAGTCGTAAGCATGGTATTCCCAGTACTTGTAGTTACAGCAGGAATCCTGGACCCGCCTGGTATTTGATTTCAAAATGCTGTATCAATATTTGATGAATCAGCTGTGCTCCTGCAGAGAGCTGCTGCTCCAACCAAAGGGCCAGGAGGTGAGGAGCATGGCCATCAGCACCCCACAGCCATCCCCCCAACACCCTGCACCCCACAGCCATCCCCCAACACCCTGCCCATCACAGCCATCCCAACACCCTGCACCCCACAGCCATCCCAACACCCTGCATGTCACGGGTCCCTGATCAGCTGTCAGTCTCACAGTCTGACACACCATGCATGTGCTTAATCTTGAGGAAATTAAAAAAAAAAAAAAAGGAAAAAAAAGGAATCAAAGCACAAGCAGTGCCCTAAGTGTCTGTCATGCCTTCTCATGGAAGCAAAGCAATATTGGCAGCCTGATAGAGAGAAACAGCTGCAGGGTTTCCTCCCTGAGGGGAGCTCTGTGGGATGCCCATGTCCTGGAGCACTGCCCTGGAGTGGGGACATCTCAGCTGGGAAGAGCCTCAGCCCCCCAGCTCTCTGGGGAAGGTCAGTCCAGACACTAATCCCAGGGCAAACAGTGGGAGGGTGGAGGGAGTGCAGCTCACCCATGGTGTGAAGGGTGTCTGTCACCTTGCAGCCTGGGTGAGTGTCTGCAGTCAACCCGAGATAGGGGCAATGCCTTCCCCTCCTTCCTCTTTCCTGTTCACAAATCCATTTGTGAATGCACAGGACAAACGTCCCCCTCTGCAAAGCTGACCAGAAAATTGCAGAGCATTTCCCTGTCAATCCATCTCTCCAGCAAGGGATCTGGGCTGCACATCAGCTTGTGTTCACATCTGCCCTGGGAATGACTCCCCAGTCTGCCCAGCACAAGAAGAGCTCACAGTCAGCTGGAGGGAGACAGAAGCTGAGCCTCTGTACAGAAAGCTCCTACATCCCATCAGGAGACTAATCCAAATGGAAAAGATGGACACAGGACAGGCATTGGGTCAAGCATCTCAGGCTGGCCCCATGGTAGCCCACAGCCTAAGGTTACTCAGTTTGGCACAAAGAGAGGACAGGACACATTGTGCTGAGATGCCAAGAAGGAAGCTGGCAGCTGAAGAGGTGGGTGTTCAGCTGCACCTTCCCCAGTCACATTATTTCCCCCCTTAGCACACATCATATTGGCCAAAAAAACGAGTGTGCACCTGTCTGACCTTGGCCAAGGTAGGTGGGTTGAGGTTTGTGCAGGTCTGCTGGCACCTGAGCTCTGCACCAACCTCCAGAGATGCTGTGAGACCCTGCAAAGACCCAAGAGAGGACACTGCCAGTCAGGTGGGTGGTGACCCCCAGGCTGGGAGATGCTCTTCATGTCAAACCTCTGTGTAGCTGATTAACAGGAACCCAGGAGGAGCAGGTACCCGGTGGACTGGAATATTCCAGGAAATTCTAAACATGTTCTTCCTGTGACCTGGCAGAGTAACTGGCTTCAATGCAGAGATTTGCTGCGTTGTGACAGTCCCCTGGTCCCTAGAAATCCCTTTCCCCTCACTGCCCAGCTGCTCCCCGATACCCTCTGCATCCCCTGACACCCAGCACAACACACGCCCCGTGCTCATGACCCCACAGACTTCTGCTTCTCCCTCCTGCCCTGAAAAGTGAGTTTGAGAGACAAGTTTGTCCTCAGAGGAGGCCTGGGACAGGGAGACAAGACAGGGCAGTCAGCAGAAAGAGTGAAGGTTTGGGGTGGTACTGCCCAGAGGACCCTGATGGTGCCAGGTCACCACGTGTCCTCACAAAATATGGTCACTACCTGCTATGAGTTGGGGTGACCAAACAGTGACTGGGCTCACTGGAGGAGTTGGACAAGGGTTGGGCTGGATGATCTTGGAGGTCTCTTTCAACCTAAACATTCTGTGATTCTGTGAGTTCATGCAAGCAAGGCTGCCTCCCAAAGGTAACTTTGGGTGGGTTTTTAGTGTTTACCAATGTTCTGTCAATGTTTTTAATGTTTTGTCCATCAGGATTAAAATTGGCTTTGATCAGGATTAAATTTGGCTGAATTTCAACAATCCAAATTTAAATGACCAAAATTTCTGTAAAAATCCAACTTTAAGCACTTTTGGCAGCTAAGAAGGGTTTGTGCATGACCAGAATGACTGACTGCAAAATCCTGTGGAAGATACAAGTCTTTGGATTCCTGCTTTATCAGAAAGAATCTCATCTGGCTGCTGGCTTTCAGCCTGGACATTGGTAACACCTTATGGGTGTGGGAAACACTGTGGACAGAAAATAAAATCCATTATTAGAATGCATCCAGCAGGCTACAAAAGGAATGAAGATGGAATAGTCACAAGGCTAAGGAGAAAGCTGCAATTGCTGAAGGATATTGGAGGCAAACATCCAGGCTTAAGAGCTCACAGGTCCTTTACTAGATGGAAATGGTCAGGTTGCCAGTAATAATCTTCTGGGCTTAACACAGCTCCAAGGAATCCAGTAAACGGTATTGTTAACATCTGGAAAGAAAGTGGGAGACATTTTCCCACCATGCTGAGATAACACTGAAGTGTCTGCTCCACCCCTGAGGGAAGGAAGGTGTCAAACTGCAACTGAGAAAAAGGCAGTTCAGCTGATGGCTTAAAAACTTCAAAGAGAAGCAACAGCCAAGGGGCTGGAAGAGGATGCTCTCCGTAGGGTGATGATATTTTCAATGACTCCAGGGATGCCACGAAAGATTTACAAGGCTGGGAGAAAACAAATGCTATGTCAACCTTCAGATAAGACCAGAGGGATGGTAGAGGGTAATTAGAGAACTGTTAAATTCCTATAAACCAGGGAAACCCATGGAATGTCTGTCACATAGCCGAGGCGGCTGTGGCTCACACACCATCATCACCCACATTGGGAAATAGGGTAAATTTAAAGAAAATGCAGGAAGTGATTGAAAACCTGCCTCGTGGTGGAAAACGTGAGATGTTCAGTGTGTTTCATTTACCTAAGAACAGGCCAAAGGGTGAATTGAAGGTGCTGCAAAGTGAGAAACTGTGAAACTTGCCTGTGAGCCAAAGCTGGAAAAGCTCAGTGCAAATGAGTTGCAATTAAGAATGCAAATAAGCAGCCACAGGAGTACTTGATTTTGGCATGCAAAGCATTTTCCAGCAGGTAATGTCTGTCTGTACACAAGGATTGCAAGGCTTCAAAAAGTGTGCCAGATGCATTTGGCTTACAGAAAGATGTGGGGGAATCCAGGAGGTGACATCCAGGCAGTCACACAAGCGATTGGAGTCATCTCTCCTGGTCTTGATATCTATGGAGATCTTCCAGAAATGTCCTCCAGTGAAAGGCTGAGCAGATCTTCAGCAGATTTATTGCAGTGTTTGAGGAGTTCTTTTACTCCATATCTTAATATAGTGCTATCCATTAAAAAACCTACACCATAATTCAGTCTTTCTTAAAGAATGAAAATTATTAGGAGATTTTTATCTTTAAACTTTACAGAATTCAGGGAAAATAAACTGACAAAACCAAGCTGATTACACAATGTAATTCGCAGAAAAATAAAGAATTTAAGCTGGCAAGAAACTGGAGAAGTTTCCTAAATCAGGCAGAAACCACTAAATATGACAATGGAAACGAATCCTATGGAAACTGTGATGTTTTTCAGAGCAGAGTTCACCGGGTGGGTTGTGATGTGCTCAGTGGCACTGAGTGGGGGTGATGGCTGCTCCTGGCTCCTCATGGTCCTCATTTTGTTTTACACCCTCAGCAAATGAAACTGCTGCTTGCTCTGTCTTGGGGTGAGCTGGAAAATACGGAGCCACAAAGCCCATGGTTTGTCTTGGAAATGCCTTGATTTGGGAGAAGTCACATAGTTCAGGTGCCCACCTGGGGCTTCCAGGGCTGCAGGTCTGAGGCAGCCCCTAACCAGGCAGCCCAGGGCAAAGCCCCTTTCTCTGTCCCCACTGCCACCACCTGGGTCACCTCTGACTGGGGCACTGGGGGGTTCTCCCAAGTGCTGGAAGATTGGGCTTAGGCATCTCTTGCTTTTAGCAGTGATGCTGATTGACAGCTGTCAATCTCCCAGCCCTGAACACATCTGGAGCATTCCCCAATCAAAAGGAATATAAAAAATTTCAGTTTCAGCCCCATTGAAACTGAAATCAAATTTCAACTGACCCGAGTATTACTTATCTTGGAAATCCCACTTTCTGGCCAGGTTTGGGGCCCTATTTTTAGGAGATTTCATGTCACTAGTGGGCACCAAACCCAATTCTCCCCGTGTCTGGATGAGGACAGATGTGCCTGCCTGGGCTGGCACAGGGACTACTGGGGAAATACTGAGGCATGTTCAGGCTGCTACAAGCAGAAAACAAAATATTTGCATAAAATCTACTTCCCTTCCTCCTGTGTTGTTACTACCCGGGATGATGAAGCTCTGCCCTATTTCCATAACAATTAAAATACCTAAAGAAATGGCCCAGAAGTGCTCAGGGCTCTGAACACTTGTGACAACACCAGTAGCATCAGCAGGAAGGACAGCTGAACCCTTGAGGCTCTGAAGAGAGGAACAGCAGAGATTTTACATATAGATATATAAAACTGTTATTCATTAGATTTTTTGCTGCATTTCTCCACCATAAGGACAGAGCTGTTCATCTTATTAAATATTAAAATCTTAAAAAAGGGAATCTAAATCCTGCTCATTACCTACTCTTATAAAAAAATAAAATAAAATAAATTTAAAAATTTAAAAAATCATGTGGCATTTAGCATTTAGTAACTGCATGGACTCCCTACTGATGTTATTAAAGCTCTGGGATAAAATTATTTTCCAGATCACATGACAAATATATAAAAAGAGAAGGAGAAGAACTCAGGTTAAATCCATTTTTGCAAAGACCACATCTGCTTGTAACTGTAAAACAACTGTTGCTATCCATGATTTTTGGAGCTGTTATTTTCTCTTAGTTTGTATTATGTTATTACCTATCATACGAGGCCTCAGGTCAGTGCAGACACGCTCAGCAGCTGGACACTCTTGGGTGCTATGTCAGGCCTAAGAGTGCCAAATGAACAAATTATGTCAGTGGCAGAATAATTGAATTCAAGAAAAAAAAGAAAAAAATAAAAAAAATAGAAAGAAAGAAGAAAAATCAACCCCAAAACAAACCATAAAGACAACGAGAGACATGGCGGGATGTGCAGCTGGCAGTGTGCAGCCTGAACTTCCACTTTCCAAGAAGCTGGAAATTTCCCTGTATTGCTTCTCTACAAAGCATTAAAATGATGCTTCATCTTCCAAAAACACTTTCCCTGGTTCTGAGCTGTCCCTGCCCCTAAAAGGGACAAACCAAGTACGAGAAGGATGGCAGGAAAGAAACCCCATTTGTCCCTACCTGCTGCACAGCACAGAATCATTGGGTCACACAACTGGTTTGGTTGGAAAGGACCTTTAAGATCATGGAGTTCAACCCTTCCCCCAGCACTGCCAAGGCCACCCCTGCCCCATGTCCCTCAGCACCACATCTCCAGGCTCTGAAACCCCTCCAGGGATGATGGGGACTCCAGCCTTGCCCTGGGCAGCCTGGGCCAGGCCCTGACAACCCTTTCCAGGGAGAGATCCACAGAATGCTAGAATCTGGTGAGTTGGAAGGGACCCATCAGGGTCATCAATCCAATTCCTGTCTCTGTGTAGGACACCCCAAGAATCACACTGTGTACCAGAGAGCATCATTCAAATGCTTTCCAATCTCCAATTTAAACCTCCCTGGGCAACTTGAGGCTGCTTCCTCTTGTTCTATCACTTTTCCGTTAGGGAAAAGTTCAGACTTGTAGATTGCCAACAAAATATGAAGGTAATGTGGTTTTTTCCCTTCCTCCAGCCGAGCAGAAGAGCTGCCAAACGGATCCCCTGCAGCACTGCTCCCCTGCCCATGCCTGGGCTGCAGGAACAGGCTCTGCTGTGAGGCACAGACCGGAGCTGGCACTGCCCAGGGGGGCACAACCCCTGCACATGGAGCAGTGACATCCAGGCACTGGGGACAAGGAAGAAGTGTGCTCCCTGGGGTAGGGGACATCCAGGTGGCCAGCAGGGAAAGGACAAGGAGTACCTGAGCATCAGGGCTGAAGGATGCCTGATGCTGACTGAAGATCTTACAGATTTTCCCACTCTGACTGTGAGTTCTGGGGCTGTGTTTGGGCCCAAGCATGTGGGAAAGCTGAGGATCAGAAAGAGCACAAGAGCAGGCAGCAAAGTTATGCAGAGCACCCTGGTTGTGACACAGAAGATGCCAAGGGAAGCTGGGAGCAGGAGGAGAGATGGGTGACAGGGCAGGTGTGGGGCAGGTGTGGGAGCTCAGACTGTGCTGTACCTGGACACCTCTTGTGTGCTCAGCCCATTTGGAATGTGTCTTTTGCATACAGCAATCTGGCTTTCTGCAACCAAGCCCCTCTCAGAGCACTCCAGTAGAAGATTTCTGAATAAATATATATATAAAAAAATGTTTATTTACCAGGGACAACCCTTTTGTGACATAGGCACATCCCACCTCATGCTGGCCCTAGGATGGACCCTCCTCTGGTCTTTGTAGCCCCAGGCACAAGCCCCAATTATCAGACCACCTTGAGTGTGTAGGTAGCCTCTAAGTAGTTCAGCCTCCCTCGTCTCCTCCCTCTCCTTCCTTCTTGCTAATCAATTTAGGAATTTTATAGTATTTACAGCTTGGCTCCCTCTCTTGTTTGTGAGAATGCAAATGAAACCTTGCTGAAGCTTGTTGGGTGCTGGAGTACACAGAGCCTTTGTGATATGCTGATTTCTCACACCAGGCTCACCCTCCTGCCAGGCACTGGTGGAGTTGCCACCTTCCCAAGGACTTTTTTCCCAGGCAGCTGGAGGGTGTGGTGCCACCAACATTTTTTTTTTTTAGTGGCAAAGCCAGTTTAAGAAATTCCGGCCCCCACCCCTTCAGTTGTGTCAATACAGCTGTGTGGGGAGCTGTGTGGCAATTTGGATGGGTAACAGGGTCACAGAAAAGGAATACTTGGGAGAATTTGTATACCCTTGGCTGATGGCAGGAGGAACCCTGCATAGCAGAGGGGACACGAAGCTACAGCAGGAATGAGGAGCCAGAGGGTAGAAAATCCTTAAACTGACTTTGCCACCAATGAAAACCTAATCAGCTGACACCCCAGTGGCACCCTAACCCTCCTCCATAGCTTCACAAGCACCTATAACTTCCATCCTGGTTGCTCTTTACCTGTGCAACAGCCCTGGGATGTCTCATGGTTGGTCGGTCACCAGTGGGTTTCCACAGGCAGCCCACCTGAGACCCTCCTAGCACAGGATGGGACCTTTCCTTTTTCACCTGCAGGCTTCCCATGGGTGCTTGGACACCCTGCGTGTCCCCAGGGCAGGCTCTTATTCCATGGAATTTATTAAAAAGAGGTTCCCGGGAGACAGGAATCACAGAATCATTGAATGGTTCGGGTTGGAAGGGGCCTTAAAGCTCATCCAGTTCCAAGTCCTTGCCAGGGGCAGGGACACCTCCCACCAGCCCAGGTTGCTCCAATCCCCATCCAACCTGGACTTGGAACACACTTCCAGGGATTGGGCAGTCACAGCTTCTCTGGGCAGCCTTGGCCAGGGTGTCACCACTGTCACAATACCATGACAAACTGAGAGATGGACTGATGCACCTTTGGGAAGTGGGCTCCAAGGAGACCTGCTCTCTGGAAGTGCCTTGCCTGTGAGAAGCAGGAGGCTTTGCAGGACTGTAAACAGAGCAAAGAGTGTTCCCAGCAACCCCAGATGATGGAGTGACTAACCCACATGCTGACACACCACAGTAATGCTCAGCTGTCTTCAAAATATCCTGGAGAAGCTGGAAATGGGGGATGGACAGGCTCAGTGCATGGTAAAGATGGGCAAAGCCAGAGGGTCCAGGAAAGGCATGGAGTCCTCTCCAGAAGAGCATCTGTTGATGAGTGGGGACCTTATCCTTCCCTGGGGACACCAAGCAGAATGGAGTGAAATGGGTGCTCCCATCTGAGGCAGTCCCTCAGCCTCCATCCTGAGCAGATGGTTTGTTCTCATCTCAAAGATGCTGAAAATTCCCTTTGTGACACCAAGGAGGGATTCAGGATAGACTGGACTGGTGGATTTCCAAGTGAAGCAGCTGTTTTCAGGAGGGGGGAGGCTTAGAAGGGGCTTCTTATGCTGAGTTTTTTCTGAGCTGGGGAGGTCAGCACGCAGCTGTGTTAGACTTGGCTGCCACCAACATGATCGTGCTTGCACCAGTGGCAAAGGTCACCTCTGGCAGCCAGGAATGCTCTTCAAGCATCTTTTTGATCTGGGTCACCAACCTCACTGGGTTTCTATATTCTTTGGCCAAGAATTTCTTTCTGTTTCTGAGAAGTCTGGGGAACGGGGGAATTTTGTCTGGTAGTTTCTTCTGGATTTGCAGCAGTTCCTAATTACACTGGATTAGACAACTGCCTCCCACCAGCTGCTGCTCCTCAGACAATGCTCAGCACAGGGGGCTGAGGGCTGTCAGCACCATGGCCCTGGGGAGGGGGATAAGTTGTGACAGTCAAAGGCTGGAAGCGCCCAGGAATGATGGTGTGTTGGCTCCAGAACAGTTCTGTAAGCTTTGTAAGCCTTGGCTCTGCAGTGTCAGTGACACGAAGAACAGTTTTGGTCTCAAATGGGTGGTTTACAGCTATCATTTACCAGGCCTGCTCACCAGAGAGTAAGTTGAAAATGGGCTATAACAGAGAGCAGGACAAGAATCACCCAACTCTCAGACTTCACTGTAGGTGAAGACACAGTCTGTGGTGGTGGGCAGACAGCCGAGAGCTCAGACCCTAGAGCTAGCAAGGTGTTGAGTCCAGCTGCCTGGGAAAAAAGTCCTTGGGAAGGTGGCAACTCCACCAGTGCCTGGCAGGAGGGTGAGCCTGGTGTGAGAAATCAGCATATCACAAAGGCTCTGTGTACTCCAGCACCCAACAAGCTTCAGCAAGGTTTCATTTGCATTCTCACAAACAAGAGAGGGAGCCAAGCTGTAAATACTATAAAATTCCTAAATTGATTAGCAAGAAGGAAGGAGAGGGAGGAGACAAGGGAGGCTGAACTACTTAGAGGCTACCTACACACCTG
>JAAWXA010000045.1:777789-832298 GCA_038090715.1 Florisuga fusca
CTCTCCTCTCCTCTCCTCTCCTCTCCTCTCCTCTCCTCTCCTCTCCTCTCCTCTCCTCTCCTCTCCTCTCCTCTCCTCTCCTCTCCTCTCCTCTCCTCTCCTCTCCTCCTTGCTCAGCTGTCCAGAGGTGTGGGAGGGGGCCTGAGACTCCAAACATTTCCCATCCTTGAGCACTCCTCCAGCAGGTCCCTGTGTCACTGCTGGGAATGATGTGAAAGTGATGATAGCACAAAGGTGAACAGCAGGGAACAAGAGGAGCAGAGCAGCAGTCACCAACAGTGACACTTTGGAAACATGGACCAGTGCTGGCCCTGTTTGAGCAAGGAGCTGGACTGGAGGTCTCCAGAGGTCCCTCCCAACCACTGCCATGACTCTAAGTCACTGCTTTCAAGAATTTAGAAAATTCCAGTATTTTCTAAAACATGGCATCCTCTGAGCCTGGTCCCCAGGACCCTATCAGAATATAACCTCTCCCTATCACCACTTCAGGAGCAAAGCAGTAAACCAAACCTCTGATCCTGCCATCAGCTGGGTAACCTCAGCTGAAACCATCAGAACAGGATAGGTGCACAGGAGGAATTCCCTGGTGCCATGGAAATAACTGCTCCACAAGTGTCAGAGAGGTAAAGAAAATGAGAAAGATAAAATCACCAGCCTGGGGAACAGCAGTGGCTTCCTGGGCAGAGAAGGTGGCCAAGAGACTCAGACCTGGTGAGACCACTGGCCAGCTGAGCCCTGCAGCCTTTGTGAAAATTGTGCTTGAATTAAATTCTGTCTGAGAACAGAAGTTCTGGAAGACAAACACTGAATCAGGTTGGGTTGCCTGTACCTGAGACAGGGCTGGGACTCTGGGATTATAGCTCTGTCCTGAATTTTGGCTTTTTTAGGAGAATTCATGAGATGTAGCAGATTAAACAGATACTAATCAGCAGCTTTGGGACTGATATTAAAGCTGAACTCTGCTTTTTGTTGGCAAGGCTTTGGTACATCCTGATGGAAAGCTGGGAAAGGAGCTTGAAATCAAGATACATCCAAAGAGTTTGGAGTCAAATGTTTGTGTCGAGAGGAAAACCAGCTCAGAGCTGCCAGAGCAATGGGTTAAAAAGCTAATTGGCTTCTCCAGGGACCAAGAAAATGGGGCCAGAAGTTTTGAAATTAGCACTGAAGACAAAAAGGGAAAGATGAGTAAACATGAGAGAATACTGCAAACATGAACTGAGCCTCCTCAGATGGGTTTGTCACAAGGAGTCAGTTAAAGAGTGAGTGAAACCAACCTGTTTGTCAACGAGCTCTGGGCTTCTGCTGCCCGCTTAGAAAGTGGTTGATTAAGGTTTGGCAGTAATGAACACATTTTATTGCAAGGTAAGGCTGTAATTCATGTTCCTTGCACCTCATTTCTTTTGAATATTGGCATTTTGGAGTGGAGATGGAGACAAAAAGGAGGATGTACTCCCAGGGATTTATTTCCATCACGCAGCCCTGGAGCAGAGAGCAGAGAGCAGCAGCAGTTCCTTCCTGGCTACAGAGGGAAACGCCAAAAATCTACCAAGCCAGCCCTTGTGTGGCTCTGGGGATGCCCCCACCCATGACCAAGGTTCATCACAAACTCATCCCACTTGAAACCACAACAAATTCCATCTCATGGCTGGATCTGAACAAGCTGTTCTCAGTTTTGCACGGCTGCCATGGTGAGGGCTTCCTAAGTGAACAGAGGGCACTGACGTGTGTCCTGTTGTCTCTAGGGCACAGCAAAGCTTCCTAATTGCTAGGGCATGTGCTGATAGCTTTGCTGCCTTTCCTCACATGTCACCAGCCACGGTTTTGCACCTGAAAATTAAAACAAATGCATATTTTGTTTCAGTCCTGGATAAGAACCAAATGTTTTGCAGCTCAGGTTTTCAAGAGCAAGCATAATGACAGGTTTTGGATTGTATTTTTAATTAAAATTAAAAGTATATTTTTTTATTCCCTGGTCTTCCAGGATTTTCTAGCACTGTCCACATCTGGCTCACATACAGTTCCAGAATCCAGGTCAGATTGGAAAGCAGACAAGCCTGGCAGAACCGTCTCCAAACAGCCCCCTCTGCACAGTGACATTTGCTGCCAGTTTTATTTCCCATTAGCAGTGCTGACTGTGTTGATGGGCTATTGTCTCAATTGATTTTTTTTTTTTTTCCCATTAAACCCACTATCCTGCCCGTGGGAAGCATGCAGAGCCTGGCTGTGTCCCAGGGGCTGAACCCCTCCTTCCTGGGCTGGACCCCACAGGCTGTGATCATCACCTCCAGATCCTCCTTCCCTTCTGGCTGCTATGATCTGGCCTTGCCCTCACCCCAGGATAGGAAGGGAGAAAGGAGTAAAAAATGTGTCTGGAAGTCCTGGTGCCCTCCTCCCTGGCAGGCAGAGCAGTGAGGGCTCCTAAACTTTCCCTTCCATGAGGCCCTGGGGATGGCTGACAGCAATGTCCCTGAGGGGATGCCCAGTAAGAGGAGGGATCAGCCTCTTCCAGCCTCCAGTGGCATCGCCCAGGACATGAGGGCTGTTCCCCAGTGGTGGTGGAGGTGGCAGCTGTCACTATCACCTTTCCATTGTTTCAGGGACTAATCCAAGGGAGCAAAAGGCCACTGGTTTTGTCAGTGCTGGATATTTTTTTCTGGCAGACAAGGTGATCAGATGGTGGCTGAAGGGCAAACATGGTGAAGAAAAAGATCCTTCCTTTGCCAAGCATCTGCATCAGCCTCTGCCCCCACCTTCCAGCCCCCAGACCTGCTGCTGTCCCACCAGGCTGCCCCAGGCTGCCCACCTCATGGCCCTGAGCTGGGACAAGCAGTGTCCCTGCTGCCCACCTTCCATCACCATTCCACCAGCAGCAGAGGAACGTGGACAATTTTGCTGCTTGTCCTTCTCCAGCTGCCCACACACCTTCACCCACGCATGAGACTGGGAAGGGTCAGCCCAAGGAAAGAAGAGAACCAAGCATCTCCCAGGTTGAACAGACATCGCTTTGGAAAGAGCCTGAAAACACCAGTTTTATTTAGGGTGCTCTGGTGGCCTGAGAGATGGTGATGTGCCCAAACTGGTGCCAGTCCACAGCTACCCACACAACCAGCTGCCTCAGGCTGTTTGCAGCCCATGTCTCTACCATCCCTAACTTATATAATTTCCAAATATGTTGTCTGAGACCCCCCCACACACCAGCTCCAGGCTCAAACACTAATAGGCCAGTGCCAGCCCAACCCTATCTGTCCAAGCAGTCCCATCTTTCTTTCCTGCTGTACCACCCTGCAAGCTGACCTACCAAGGCCCTGTCAGAGGCTGAGGAGGCTCCACAAAAGCTATTTTGACTTCTTCATGGTAGTTCGAAGATACTGTCCTCTCCTGCTTCATAGGCAGGACAGACATCCTTCTCTGACCGAGATGATGAGGAAATGTCTCAGTTCTACTGATGTGGGAGCAGAGGAAGATGAAGACAAGAACTGCCTGTGTGATATGGTTCTCTGAACTCAGCTGAGGTCCCTGTTGGGTTCAGAGAAGGATTTCCTTACATCCTGATCCATTTTCAAGCTGGCATTACACTCCACAGCCCTCATACTTTGAAAACATTCACTGTGGATGCACGTCCTGCAGATGGCAGCTTGCAGTTCTCCCTCCATCAATCCCCACAACGCGTAGTTCAGGTTAGACACGAAAATGATATCTAGAAATTACCTGTAAATCTCGTGTGCTGTTACCAATCTGCCCAGCAGTGCTGAAGTTCAGGAAAACTGTCTTAGTCCTTCCTCTCACAGGGAACTCTTGGGATGCCAAGAGGCATCTCAGACACTGTTCTTTGCCCTCATCTATGAAGTAACTCAAGAAAAATATTGGAATCTCCTTTCTCGGACATTTTCAAAATTCATCTGGACAAGGCACTGTACAATTGAGGGTCCTAAACAATTTGGACTGAGCCCTGCTTGGAGCAGAAGGTTGGATCAGAGACCTTCAAGCACCCCTCTGAACCCAAATAATTAGTGGCTTAGTTAATCTGCTAATTCAGAGATTTCTCTTAGGGAAGAATGTGAATGACTTCATCCTGGACTGAACTTCATCCTTTGAGGTGAAATGGGGAAATTAATGTGCTTTATCCTCTGCTTCTCTCCAACTATTGCTGAGAATATCTGACTCAGGCCAGAGGCTGAAATTCCAACCACTTGCTTGACAACAGCCATATGGGGGCAGCCCTGGTGCAGTGCTGTACAACGTGGTACTCATGGTACCATCCCCCTTTCTTACACAGCTCTGTCCCTCTCACAGGCAAAACTGGGGGATGCTCAGGTGCACAAAGGCCAAGTCATGGGGTGGTAAAAACATCACCCAAATCCTCAGAAGCTGGAAATGTTGGGGACGTGAGGTCTTTCCAAAACCTGTCACCCAGCAGTGTGACAAAGCTAATGTGATCCCAATGCATCAGCAGAGGCATCTCCAGTGAAGAACTATGAAAGACATTATACAGGTCATCAGCAGGATCAGATCTGCTCAGTGAAACATGAACTCTTAAGAGAACTGAGGCATAGGAGGACTGCAAATGTAGCAGTGATGCTACCTGGGCATGGGCTGCTTATCTGGTAAGATGAATGCTGCAAGGGATATCAGTTGCCTGGAGAACATTATGGAGTCTAGGAGGGGACAGCTAAGGTGACATTTCAGCTGCTAAGCAGAAGAAGGTTCTCAGATGGGTTTTGCAACACCAAAGTCTTGCCCACCTACCTCGTCAGGACTGCACCAAAAAGTATCTAGGATAAGCTGGATATTGCTGTCAGTAATGTGCTGGCCTCAGGAGTTTCTGTCTGCCTTGCCTGGATGGGATGGGATGGGATGGGATGGGACACAGCCATCTCAGCCCAGGAGCCTGGTGTCTGCACAGCCAGAGTCAGATGAGTTGGATTTCCCCACACATGCTCTGCAGGGCTTGGTTTAACCCGTTTAACAAAACCACCCAGCAGGTGGGTGTTGGGACATGCAGGTGCATCCAGGCTGGTAACTTCAACCATTCCCCTTAGGCAAGCAGAGGGAGCCAGGCAATGAGCCCTAATGGGATGCTGGGTGCAACCACACCACAGCAGATCCCAGCCAGGCTCTGGAATCTGGCAGGGGCAGTGCTACAGCTCTGGGCCTGGGCCCTGACACGCCTGGCAGTCTGCAAGGGGGCTCATGAGACAGCAAGATTCTTAGTGGTGACCTTCTTAGTGTGGAAGTGTGAACGAGAAAACACAGACACACTTTTTAGTTGTCCAAAACACATCAGCGTGGTGCTCCACTGACTGCTGAAGAAACCAAAACCACGGAGGGACTGTTTTTTTGGACTACTATGTCTTGGAAGATTTACATGTGAGTAACCCAAGGAATGTATTGTTCCATCCATTAGATGTGCTCTGCCACTCTGCTTTTGCTGTTGGTATCTCTCAGCACCAGATGAAGCAGACATGCCCATGCCTGCTCTTGTTCTATCAGGAATCCTGTGATTTTGGCTGAGTGGAGGTTTTACAATGCATGGACCCTTGCCAGCTTCCAACCTGAGAAGGCACTTTGCCCACCTTCAGCAATGCTGAGCAGCACATCAGGGTTTGCAGTGTGAACCAGCTGTCAAGGATGAGTTTTATCTCCTGCCCTGAAGGGAGCGAGGAGAGATCAAGCAGGGAATATCTATCCAAATGAGTTTGTACACACATATGGTTTTGTAATATGCCACCTAGAAGAGGTTTGTGGCCACGGTGTGGCAGAGTCTGGAGAGCAGTGTAAAGATCAGAGCCCTCTGAGGAGCAGGGGACAGGCATGCACCATGCACCCTGACAGCATTTTCCTGCCCCATGCCAGCCCCTGCCAAGAGCTTTGGGAGCAGCAGAGCCATGAAACGCTGTGAGGACCCAGAACTGCTTGAACTGGGTGAGTTGGTGTTTCCTTCATTTACCCGACCCTGCAAGAAATTCCTGATGAGGTGACAGTGAAGCTTCCAGATGCCATTGACTGCACATGGAGGGTATTTCACATGTGTCCAGCAAAGCTGGAGATGATTTCAGAATGAAGACATTGGTTTATGGCTCCATGTTCAAACACCAACCCATGGTTTGTTGTGTTTTTGTTTGTTTTTTTTTTTTTGCCAAGAGAAAGACAGCAGGGTTTACTAACACCAAGAATAAACAAAATATCAGTAGTGATTGTGGTTATGCCCCAACCAGATACTGCTCTCAGGTATGCTGCTGGCTTCTGAATCACTGTGGGGAAAATCAGTGAAGTGCCAGACACTGCACCAGAAATCAGAGTCTGTCTCAGGGCACAGCATCCCTGCAGCATCTCAGCCTGCCTGACCAAGTCTCAATACATCAACCAGGGGTGGGAGCAGACACCACCTCTAAAAGAATTTGCTGGGGAATAATAAGGTACCAAAGCAAATTCTACCCTTAAAAAAATCTCCTGGGAGAAGGAGACAGAAGCTGACTGATGGTGTTCACCACCTAGAGCAGTTAAATTCGTGGTGGGCATGAATTTAATGACCAGAGAGCGAAGCAAGCAGCCTTGCTGGGCACCAGCCCCCACGTTGATACCTCCCATGCTCAGAGGCAGTCCTGCTTTTGTACCCTGAGCCTGACAGAGAAACACCTGCACATGGGGGCACTCAAAGAACAAGCTTGCTGCTCACTTCCAATACAAAATGGTTTTAGTTGCTGTCATGACTTGGTTGTGTTTCCATCACCTGCTCTGCCCCAGAATGGTCCCCACCCTCCAGCAGCTCCTTTCCCCAAGACCTTTGGTCTCTCCATGACTTGCTGATGGGAACACGCTGGCTCCCACCACTCCCAGCCCTGTATATGCCATAAACTGCTTCTGGGAACCCTCATCATGTTACTCATTTTTAAAATGGGAGACTAATGCATTCAAGCTGAGCAATGAGTTGGCCATGTAGTCATGAAAGCAAACACAGGTTTGAAGGTACCTGCCATAAAGCCACCTCCTGGCTCCTATGTGCCACCTTCTGCCAAAGCTGTTGGGGACAGTAAGGTGGGGGCTGCCCAGTCTGACTGATGCCCCCTCCGTGGGGGAACTGAGTGACAGGTTTGCTCTGCCTGAAAACAAATTTGCAAAAAAACCTCTTGAATGCTGGAGCAGTGCCCTGCCTGACCCCAGAGGACAGTCCAGCTTGTGGCTGGAGAGACATGGGCACCCCAAGGCTCATTATGTGCCACAACCTCAGGCACAGCTTCTCCCTGCCTTTTCTTCAAGATAGGATCTCTTGCTCTGTGTAGTTTCTGAGCTCTCATCCTCCTCCCTCCCTCCCTCCCAGCAACACTCTTCTCAGTTTCCACCTGGCAGGCTGGGACATCTCAGTTTCCTCTCCCCTTTTTTCAGAGCTTCACATGTAGGTACCAAGCACAAGCATTTCCAACCCATTTCCCTGCTTTGTCCTCACGCCTAAATATAGCCCTGTGGATTTTCCAAGCTTTGGCAGCACTTTCTGTATTCCAGAGTTTGGGAAATGGTGACTCCGTACACATGGCATGTGCTGGTAGCTCCGTTCTGCCTCTGGAGAAGACAATATCAAGGATGAACAGAGCTGAGCTGGGTGAGTGTCCCATCTTGCCCCCTCTCCCAGAAGAGTGTCACCATCCTGGGCTTCCCAGCCAGCTCCTGCCCTGGATCCATCCCTCTCTTGACTCATTTGCTGTGCAGAGTTCAGCTCCTGTGACCCCAATGTTGGAGCACAACAGGGACCTGTGTCTGCCAGTGGACAGGGGCTAATAACAGCAATGGGAGAGGCAGAGGACACAAAGGCACTTGAATAAAGAGGAGGAGGATTCACCCATCCCTTGAGCTGATCCAGCACTGTGAGTCTGGAGCCCAGGAGGAATGAGCAGGATGGGGAGCTCTGGCCTCTCAGTGGCTGCTCCCGTGGGACTGGATTCAGCACAATCAGCTGCTGCCAGATTAATTTCCCTCTGGGCTGTGATCTGCTTGAGCTGCCCTGTCCAGAGCTGTGGAAAGGATTCGTTCTGCTGACAGGTAACCCGAGCAGCAGGATGTTCCCCAGCAGCCTCTGGCACAGAGGAATGCTCCCACTCTTTCCACACTGGTGTAGAGCAGAGTAAATCCTCTTTGATCAATGTAAAATCAAGTGTAAAACAGGAGTATCCAGCCCCGGCCATTTAATTCTCAGAGATCTAAGCAGGTTCATAATCTTCATCAGTGTTGTTTCCTGCTTGAAATGCCTTTCATTAGCTGCTCATTCAGTGAACACAAGCACTTCTGCTACCTCAGCAGAACAGATGCCACGCTCCTCACTCAGCAGCACAAGGCAAACATTTTATTGCATTTTAATCACTGGCACTTTTGGCAGTCGCTTCCTGGTCTCTGTGTTTCTTCCACCCATCCCACTGAACTGCCTCTGTAAACTTTGGTTGCAAACCAAAAAGTGATCCTCAGCCTCCAAAAGCTGCCCAGGCTGATCTGCTTCCCTGGGAAGCTGAAGGCTGAACACTTGGTTATCTCAGTGGCCTTTTGATCCAGTCCTGGAAGAACTGAGAGAGGCTGGGAATGGTTGGGTTGCAGGCTGGATCCCCTGCCAGGACCTTGGCCATGGCATCAGTCTTCATGGGAAATTTTACACAAGATTTTTCTTCTGAAAATAATGATTTCTTGGAGCTGAAATGTTTCAGAGGAACATTTCAATGCAAGGGGAAAAAAAAAAAGAAAAAGAAAAAAAGAAAAAAGGAAAAACAAAAGGAAAAAATTGTGTTGCCAAATGGAGAAAACCCACTGATTAAGTGCTCTTTCCCGACCCAGCCATCAAGGAACCAGGACAAGCAGATCAGAAACGCTCAGGATGTGGTTAAGGTTTGTTCTGACACTGAAGCTTCAGGCCACCAGTGACTGGAGAAGGACAGAGTCCCAGCCCAGCTACCCAGTATCTGTTTGCTGGTCGGTGTCCCTGACAGCTCTCCTGGATGATGCCCTTCTCAATGGTCACCTGGCGATTGCTCTCCTGTCTGCAGTGCTGCTTCTCTCCCTGCCTTGGTCTTCCTCTGCCTCTGAGTCACACTGAGTATTTAAAAGAAAATTTTGTGTGTCAGTTCTTCATTTTCTTGTGTCTGGGGGTTTTCCAGCCCCTGCTCCACACCCTTCACGCTGCTGCAGCAGAACTGGTTCTCCTCGCTTGGCCATGATCCTTAATGCACTTGCAGCCCCTGCTCTAAGGTCAATAACCCTTTGTTCTGATGCTGCTTCTATGACAAAGCACAGGCAGACTGAAGATGGGGCAGGGAGTTTGTCTTAGAGCCCCCACCAGCTGCTGGTGGGCCATGGACAAGGGAGGGGATTCTCCCACTCTACCGCACTCTGGTGAGACCCTCCTACGGTGCTGGGTCCAGTTCTGGGGTCCCCAATACCAGAAGGACATGGAGCTGTTGGAATGAGTCCAGAGGAGGCCATGAAGATGATCCAGGGGCTGGAGCAGCTCTGGAGCCAGGCTGAGAGAGTTGGGGGTGTTCAGAAGAGAAGGCTTCAGAGAGACCTTATTGCAGCCTAACAGTACTTAAATGGGAAAGATGGAGAAGAGGAGGCTCAGGGGAGACCTCATCACTCTCTACAACTCCCTGAAAGGAGGTTGGAGCCCGGGGGAGTGGGTCTCTTCTCCCAGGCAGCTCTCAGTAAGACAAGAGGCCATGGGCTTAAGCTCTGCCAGGGGAGGTTTAGGTTAGGAAAAAAAATCTTTCCAGAGAGGGTGATCAGGCATTGGAATGGGCTGCCGAGGGAGGTGGTGGATTCTTCATCCCTGGAGGTTTTTAAGAAGAGACTGAAAGTCTGGGAACCACGGGGGGAGTAAATCAAGGGTTGGACTTGATGATCTCAGAGGTCCTTTCCAACCCAGATGATTCTGTGATTCTGTGCTGGGAACAGTCAGTTTAGGAGGTCCTGTACTGCCGGGACAAGGGGTGATAATTTCAAACTGAAAGAGAGGACATTCAGACTAGGTATTAGGAGGAAATTTTTTACAACAAAGATGCTGAGACCGTGGCCCATGTTGCCCAGAGAGGTGGTGGATGCCCCATCCTGGGAAATATTCTAGGTCAATTTGGACCTCTGGGGCAACCTGGCCTGATGGAAGATGGCCCTGCTCACTGCAGGGGGGTTGGACTATATAAGCTTTAAAGATACACTCCAACCCAAACCATCCTGTGATTCTGTGATTCTATGGCTAGGGGCTGACAGAAGCCAAGGATGGGACTGAGGACTGCCTGGGGCAGGGGTGGTGGGACCAGCACCATCAGCACTGTTCCTGCTCAGACTGCAGGTCTGGGGCTTCCTTCCTCATTTTCCCCCAGGCACACCAATGACACCATCAGGCCCCAGCGTGTGGGCTCAGGGCTCTCAGCTGGGACTCACCCCGTGGAATTCCCTAAATACCAGGGGAAATGCACAGAAACCACAGGGGAACAGGAACAAAGGCAGTGGCCATCTCCTTCCTTCACCCTCAGATAGGATCCACCATGGCCCCCATGAACCCAACCCCCTGGCTCTGCTGCAGCCTCTGTCCCTGCAGAGCTGAGCTCCAGATCTTCTGTTTCAGGGCAGCACTGAGTTAATTTCTCTGAAGCCCTGTGGGACTTCCCAGGCAGCCCTTTCAGCACTGGGATTGTGCTGAGTCTGTGAAACAGTTCAGCACAGGGAGGGGGGGGCAGTTCACAGGCCCCAGATTCTCCATTTTCTCTCCTTGTGCTGCCTCCCCCGCTCCCCGGGGCTTCCCCGGGACAGACACCGATGGAATTGGGCCTGGTTGGGTATTTTCTCTGCTGCACAAATTTTTCCACGTCTTCCTCCTCTCCCACAGCACCCTCAAGGTCACTCTGGGAGTTGTGTGATCCCAGCAGGGAGAGGGGGGACAGCCCAGGGAGATGAAGTGGCGCAGCCTCCAGCCCCGGGTGCTCCCTTCAGCCCCGTTGGGTTCACTCCATGCTGCCCGTGGTGTTCATTCCTGGCACCCGGGACACACTTTGGAGATGGTTATGAAAGGAATTGTGCATTCAGGTATTCTAAGAACTGTCTGAGCCTTTTGTTCAGGGGGTGGATGGGAAAGGTTGTGCTGTAGTGCTTGCTGCTTAAGTAAAGGGTTGGGTAACCCTGGCAAGCTGCGGTTCTCCTGCTGGCAGGTGAGGAGAAACTGGGCAGAAAAGAGCCTCTGGAATGCTGAGCTGGGCAGAGAAGGACCTCGCTGGACAGCCCTGATCCTCCCTCACCCCACACACAGAACCTGACTGCTGCCCAGAAGGAGATGCTCAGAGATTTACCAGCAGCCGGAGTGCTTGTCTCTGTCCTAGCAATGCCCCTGGCACTGGCTCCTGGCCCTGAGGACACTGACAAAAAAAATCCATTAAACTTTCTTATCCTCCTGGCCAGGACAGATGCACCCAAGTGCACAGGGCACTACTAATTGAGTCCCTCTGCCCTTAAACTTCTTCCAGGGTCTGTTTCTGACAGCACAAGCTGTCTTGACCCCAAGCTGTGCCAGGGCACCTGAAATCATGGGGAGAGCTCAGAGTATTCTTGATGATCACAAAGGTCTTTCAGCCCATGTCCCCATGGCGCAGCCCTCTGTCATCCCCAGACTTTGGGCTGGTTTGTTAAGTCCTTGAGCTCCCACGGTCTGGAGCTGATGGGTGTTGTGCACCCCCAGCCCACCAGCAGAGACCCTGACAGCCTTAGGGACATGGGGCAGCTCAGGGGGTTTCTCCTTAGATGCCATCCTCGACCCAGCTGCTGGATTTGGTTTTGCATCCCTGCAAAACCTGCCTGGCTGTGTGCAGCAGGAGATGGGAGTAAATGCATGGGAGAAGGCACCACTTCTGCTGAAACTGCACGGGGAAAGCAAGATGAGGCTGCACAGGGACACATGCTAAAAAGGAGGAGGAGCAGGAGCACGGGCTGTCCCCAAACCAGGGACAGCAAATTGCTTCCCATCACAGCTCCTCACTTTCAGCCAGAGGGAAACGGCACAGAATTCCAGACCAGTGTGTGTTGGAAGGGACCTTAAATATCATCTGGTTTCACCCCCCTGCCATGGGCAGGGACACCTCGCACCAGCCCAGGGTGCTCCAAGCCCCATCCAACCTCCAACACTGGCAGGGATGGGGCAGCCACAGCTTCTGGGTGCAACCTGGGCCAGGGGCTCAGCACCCTCACACCAAAGAATTTCTTCCTAATATCCAGTCTCAGTCTCCCCTCTTGTAGCTGGAAACCCTTCCCCCTCAGCCCATCCCTCCAGGCCCTTGTCCCCAGTCCCTCCCCAGCTTTCCTGGAGCCCCTTCAGGCACTGGAAGGTGCTCTAAGGTCTCCCCATTGCAGCCTTCTCTTCTCCAGGCTGAACACCCCCAACTCTCTCAGCCTGACTCAGAGCAGAGCTGCTCCAGCCCTCCCAGCATCTTTGTGGCCTCCTCTGGACTGGCTCCTTCAGGATCCTTGGCTCTGCCTGTTCAGCAGGCAGATATCAGATGGGGGAAGGGATGAGGTTATGACACCTACAGCACGAAAGTCACTGCTGAGGCTTCACATGTCCCTGAAAATCCCTGCTATTGTTCCAAGCTCTCCTCAGCACCCGTGGAGTTTTCCTGACTCACTTCCTAAAATCCCCACCAGTTTTCAGTGTTAATAAGGTGTAAAGAGAGAGGTTTTGTGCCCATGTGGCAAACACAGGGCAGTGGCACTTTGCAGGCTTCAGGAGCTCTGGTATCACTGTTCTGCCGAGTGCTGACAGCAATGGCACCATAGTCTCCAGCAAGGTCATTTGAAGGTTACTTCCCATCCTACCACAAAGCTGAGGAGCTCTTGGTCTGCCTATGCACAGTGGACTGAGCTGCACAAGTGGGACAGTGTGCCCAGCTTCCCACCCCTGCATGAAACAGCCCCAGAGAGAGCTCTGCCCTTCAAACAAGCCTCTTCCTAAGGAAAAGCATTTGGGGGAAAACTCTTCACAGAGAGAAGCTCTTTCTTGCTCTTTCTTCCCAAGGAAACCTTTCCCTGGTGCCCTGTGTCTACTCAGTGTGTCTGAGCTCCCCAAGGCTCATGCATACTGAGAGTCTTTGGGTGTTTGCAGCAGGACCCTCAGTGCATCCCTCTGCCTCTCCCTGGACAGCAAGGACCTGTGCTGAGCCCTGGGCAGGAGCATCCTGAGCATCCCAAGCATCCTGCCCAGGAGCATCCACAACCTGAATTTCTCTGGGCTCCCCTTTACTCAGGAGTGGGCTGAGCAGCTCTGCCCTCCTTTTCCCTCCATTTTGTGGGGGGCTGCACCACACCCGAGGCTCTGTGCTGGTGTTAAGCTGCTGCACTGATGGCTCAGATGAGCTGGGAGGGTGCCAGAGTGCTTTCTGCAGAACCACTCGAGTCTTTTCCAGCAAACGTCCTGTCAGTAGCTGGATTGTTTGAATATCCAGGGAAATCAAGTGCAAATTGCAGATTGGCCAGGAGTGTTCCCAAGAAACAATTTTATCAAAACTTCTGGCAGAGAAAGTGCCTGGTTTGACAGAGCCTTTTCAGGGGCAGGCATGGAAAGCAGAGATTCAAGAACCGTCTTTGTTTGAGCTTGGCTCTGCTCCTCTCACTCCCTCTGCATGCCCCAGGCACAGGCTGCAGGACCAAACCTCTTCATCCAGAGTCCATAATTAAATGTTCAGTGGGCCAGGGGAAGGCTGATGTGTGCAGTGCAGTGCAGAAACACCCGTTCAGGTACCCAAACTATTTCTTTACCCAGGGTAACTTACGACCCACTGGACAGTCTTAAGTGGTGATGACCCAAATCACATCTTCTCAAGCATGATTTCAGACATCCGAGGTTTTGTTCTGCCTCATAAATAAAATATTTAATAAGCTCTGTCTTTCTTTTTTTTTTTTTTTTTTTTTCCCCTCAAAACCAACCGAGCTTTCCTTCCCCATAATCAGGAGGCACAAGTTTGAGCCTCCTGAAAACATCTTCGCATTTCTGGTATGGGATTTTCAACCAGATGTCATGAAAGATCAGGTGGAGCAACACACTCCAAAGTGGCCATCAGGCTCCAGCCTACAGAACCAGGGAGGAGATGTGGAGCTCAACCAGCAGGCTCAGCTGTGTGTCCATCACAGCACCCACCATCAGAGCAATAACACTTCTTCCTGAATGTCTGAGATGCTATTGTTAGCATTGTAATCCTATGGTACAAGAGCTGTAAGGAATTAGGAAGGAAGAGCACCCTCCCTGTGTTGCAGAGTCTGCACAGTAAATTTCCACCCATTACTCTGCACTGAGTTGAAGGTTTCTTAGATACAGCTGCTACTTTGCTGGGCTTTTTAAACAATAAAGGAGTGAAGGAAAAGAGTTGTACCACTAGCATGTAACTGTGGAACCTCAAAGATAGATGTTTCTTGGTTTGTTATTTAAAAAAAAATTATTATTATTCCCCCACCCAACCCTGAACAGTGGTAGGGCCCCAATCTGCTTTTATAATTTTTTTGTTGCTGTTGCTTGGATTTCAAGCAAGTGTGCACCTTTCAAGGCTGCTTACCTAGGAGCACAGGATGCTGGTTTCTTTAGCAATGAGATTCAGTGTTGCCAGCCAATGTCAAGGCTCATAAGTATGAAGTCAGAGTGAAAAATAGATATGTAAGCAGTTAAAACACATGTTGAATTCTATTTTGCCTACTGCATTCTGACCTTGTCTCTGTTTTCAAGCTTTTCTCCTTCAACTTATCTGAAAACACAGAAGAGGCTCAGATTAGCCTCTACAGTGGGTTTCTGGTGGGAAACCTGAGCATGGACTTGTAGGTCTTATTGAATTCTATTTACTGTGCAGCCCTTTGCCTTCAGACATCCCCCTGCCCACTGGGAATCCCTTGACCTGGCTCCTGTTCATTTGGGTTGTGCTGGAAAGTTGGGCTTTGCCAAGCAGCAGCTGTCTGCCCATCACCCAGAGTCCAGCCAAGGCTAGACTTGCATTTTCTCCATTAGAAAGCAAAACCTAGCAGAAAAGATGGGTTTTGTTCTGTTTTTTTCACTGAAAAGACGTTCAAACCCTTCCAGATAGAACCCTTCCAGCAGCTGGGATTGTTTTGGCACATGGGCACAAGTGGCTCCAGGAGGTACAGCCTTGTTCATCCATCCTGTGCCATGGTGCTTCCTCCTCATCCACATGGGTGTCAACAACAGCCCTGTCCAACTTTCCCCTTGGCAGAGCAACTGGAGCTATTTTCTGTGGTTCTATGGTCTCCCGTGGGGCTATGACAGGAGATGGAGCAGTGACATGTGACAGACTGATTTAGGCCCTGGCAAGAGGATGTTTACAGAACTGGGACACCAGTAACGCAATACAGACAAGCAGGATGTCTTTGCTCCTCTAACTCCACGGATCAGCAGAGCTTAACCTGTTTGCTCCTTCCATAAATATCCCAAAGAGAACCGAGAGTGTCCCCAGGCATTTCCCACCCCTGTTCAATTCGTGCTGTCGAGGATTTACAGAATTTCTCTGTTATGGGCCAGTGTCATGCCTTGTGAAACTGTGATAGCAAAGAACAAAACACAGTTTCTGGCAGGTGGGCCAGAAACTGAATTCCCAATTCTTTTGGAAGTTCCAGCAAGAGCAACAGGAATGCAGCTCCTCTGGGCCAGACACTGCTTGCAGCTGGGGGTCCTTCTCCCTCTCACCTGGGCACAGCCCCTCTGGTGAGCAAGACACAAAAGTGGTTGCAATGCTATGGTCAGCCTGAGGGTCAGAAACCTTCCCCATGAACATCTCTGTGTGAGAGCTCTGGGCAGGACTTATGGAAGCCAAGAGAGAGGACATGAGACCCAGAGCCACCCTAGGAACGAGTGGCCTTTCCACTGAAAATCACCTGATTGACCCTGTCAAAACCCAGATGAAGCCAAGCTGGCCCTGGACAATAGGTGAGTGGCTACTGGGGGGTACCAGGAGGAGTGGGACTGCAGAGGGAGCAGAGCTTTGGCCCAGTAAAGCCATGGGAGGGTTTGGAAGCTCCCAAAATCAGTGCTGTGGTTGGGTCACTTTGCCAAGCCTTCTGTCAGGTACTTTGTCACTGGGTCCCATCCATGCCAGTGCTCTCACAGACAGCTACTGTTACCTGTTAGCAAAGATTATCACCACAAGCCAGTTAGATCCCTCTACTCCACTGTCCATGTGTCCTGAAAACCACCTTCCTGACCTGAGCCTTGGCCTGGCTTTCCCATGGCATCTCATGTCTTGCAAATATTTACTCCAGGTCACCTACACTAGAAAGTTTCCACCAACTGTCCCCCAGGCTACCTGCTGCCTGTGAGCAGCACAAGGTGGGAAGGAAACAACTGGTTCCTCCTCAGTCTCTAATGGTTTGACTTGCTCTCTGCAGAGAAGCAGACACAGGCTGTTTTCCCACACCTGCCCTCTCCTAGACCTTTTTTTTTTTTTTTTTTTTCCAAAAGAATTTGCTGTTGTGAACGCATAAGAGGCAGGAAATGGAAAAATTCAAGACCTATTAGTGAGGGGGACTCCCCCAACCAAGCCTTTGCTGAGCATCCCAGCAATCCAGCCAGGACTGCAGGCCAAGAACATCCCCAGGGCACAGGGTGTGGTGATCTGTGGTCAAGAATGAGAAACATTCACAGGCTGCAGCCAGTGCCTGTGACTTCACAGCCAGCTTGAGCCTGAGGACCAAGGTCCACATTGCATAACTGTTTCCTAAACATCCTGGGATGCTGACGTGCCTGTTTTTCACCACTGTCTTGTTTGTTGTGACACAGCAGAAGACACTGGAAGTCCACCTCCATCTCCATGTACACTGATGTGTGCTGATGCACAAGTTGACACTCAGCATCCACCGTCAGCCTCCTCCTGTTCCCCAACCCAAGTACTCAGCTTGCACGGTTGATCAAGAGAACACAGCATTTAATGTGTGTCCAAAATATTCCTTGGTGTTAACTCCTAGGATCCTGGATATCCCTGGTGTTCTAGAAATATCTGAAAAGCTTTCAAAGCTCCCTAAACTGTTAGCCCCAACCTCCTGAGCACCACAGGCAAAGGACAGATGGTCAATTCTTATTTCAACATCATTTGGGTTACATTGGTGGCACTGTTCTGGGAGATGTGTCCCACAGTAACTCAGAGGAGTTACTCTTCAGCTGCATCATAGGTGCTCACCAGCTGTGAATGATGGAGGAGGAGGAAGACAGTCACAAAATGATTCCCAGCTACTTACACAGTGTGCCCACGAAAAGGCAAATGGATAATAAAAGCCAGGGCCTGGGGACACACCACAAGATGTCAGCTAATCCCCTTCCCAGCCCAGTGATGCTTCTGTCACAACAGGGACGTGTCTGACCTGGTTCTAAAATCCCCTCATGCTGGAGTCCCAAGACTTTCCCCAGACAATTTCCACAGGATTTGCCCTTCCTAACAGTCAAAAGGTTTCCACTTGCGTTGAATCAAAACATTCTTTGTTATAGTTTATTTTCATTATTTCTCTTCCCATGAACCGCTTGTTGCCTTCAGCTTCGTGCAGATTTTTCAGCTGTAGAAACTATGCATACCACTGCAAAAACATCAATTTTGTAAGAGGCATGCAAAGGGTTTCCCTAAGGCTGCACCTTGTATGAGTACAAACACAAACACATCCACATGCCAGTTTACTCCTCTTATTATTTTGGTAAGTCCTCTTGTTCCACCACAGAAGGGGAAGAAATCTGCCTGCCCCAGGCAGCAGGACCAGCTCTCCCCAAAGTAAAGTAGGATGTGAGATGTAAATAATGTGTCAGAATCCAAAATGGAAGTGGGCTGGATCTCACCTCCCCTGTAAAATGGACAAAAGGCAGGGAATCCCCAGTGGCCACGTTGTACCCAGCTCCCTTCTTAAGCACTGGACAGAAACAAGTCCAAGTGATCCGTCTGGTTCTGGTGACTTGTGCCCCAAGTGCCTCATTCCCTGTGTCGATCCTGAAGCTGCTCTGGAGGCTCCCTCAGGGAGAGACAATGACAGTGTCTCCCACATCTCTGGATACAGGGAAACAGTCTGCAGCCAAGCTGGGAAGCTTCAGAACCAGAGCCTCAGTCTGGGCAATAAAAGGGTCAGGGACTTTTCATCTTGCAACCTAGAAAACATTCCCTCTGTTCCTAATTTTTGCTCCTTGCTTTGTCATTCAGTGTAACTTCTATGGAATCCAAACACCTGCTCTCTGCAGTTTTCAGGTGTCCTTCAGAAATGTGTGCTAGAAGAGAGGGAATGGAATGGAATGGAATGGAATGGAATGGAATGGAATGGAATGGAATGGAGTAGAGTAGAGCAGAACAGAACAGAAATTTCGTTTGGAAGGGGCCCACACCAATCATCCTACCTGACCACATCACTGCTGACTAAAATTTAAAGCATGTTGTTCAGGGCATTTGTCCAAATGCCTCTTAAACACTGATGAGCTTGGGACATCAACCCTCTCTCTAGGAAGCCAATTCCACTATTTCACCACCCTCCTGGAAAAGAAATGCTTCCTAAAGTAATGTCTGAGTCTCCCACGCATCTTGAAGTGATGTCTGTACTGATACCCTGAGCAGGACTCATTCCTCTCTAGTTCTGCTGTGACAAGAGGCAGGCAGAGGAAATTCTCACTTGTAAGAAATAAAGGAGGAGATCTGGGGTTCCCAGACACGCCTCAAGGGAGGAAGGTTGGTGAGGATGAGTATGTGAGAGGTACCAGTCTAGGTCTTGGGCACTGGAGGTGGTGCCAGCACTGATCCAGAGTGATTACTCCTTAAGAGTAATTAAAATTGCCCCAATGGGGAATTCTTATGATACCCCTTGAGGGAAGTTAAACACACATTTGTGCTTAAATATAAAATAAAAAATTAATGAACAATGCAGAGTCCTACCACAATAGTGGTTCTAGAGGGAGTCTGCAAAGATACATCACAAGCAGATTCCTTGCATACCCTTTCACCAGCAGCAGTTCCTTGCAAGGACTGGTTCTGTCTCTGCATTCCTGATTCTAGACAGTTTAACCCCTTCTTGTAGTTGGGCTTTTTTGCCCTCCATGCCAGATAATTTGGCCACTGCTTTTAGTTTTCCTTCATCCCAGACAAGACTGGGAACCAAGAATTAAGCCCTTATGGGTGTAAAAGTTGCAGGCTGAAGGAATGTCCTCACCTCCTTATGAAGATGTTGGGCAGGAGATGACTGCAGTGCAGCTCCCACAACAGTGAGACAACTCTCCAGGAATCTGCCTGCTGAGGAATCATCTCCCAGTCAAAGCTGAGACCATGATCCAGCTGGAAAAATCTCTTGGGCTCTGGTGACCCAACTCCTTGGCCACCCATGGCCCAATGTTTAGGCAGCAGCCCGTGGGACTGGGTGTTTTCATCAGAATCATAGAATGGCTATTTCAGGGTGGGAAGGGACCTTAAAGACCATCTGGTTCCAAAAGATGACCAAACCAGGAGTGTGGGGATGGTCTGCACAGTAGCCAGCAAACTCCAGAGCTGCCCTAAAGCCAACAAGAGTGGCAATGCCATGCCCTGAGCTGGTGAGATCTGCCCTCCCCCTCCCCAGCCCCATTTAGTTTGCTAATGAGAAGGTTTAACCCCATCCTGATTGGCAAGAAAATCTTAGAAACATGGCTTAAGTGAAGTGTCCTGGGCTCCAGCCTGGCAAGGTTCTGCCTTTGGGAAAGGGGGATGATTCCAGCTCTCTTTCAGGATGTACTCTTGCTGCCCCAAATCCAGAGGGATGCATTGACCAGTGATGTCCTGCTGGTCCTTCCCTCACACAAAGGACTCGTGGCAGTTCTGGAGTTGGACAGTGTGCTTTCCCTGTGTGCTCCAGCCCAAGGTACAGGACCAGGTTGTAGGGCTGTGTCTGTCCAAGCTGCTGGACATGCAGGAGTCATCTTCTGTAGTGATGTGGGAGGCTCTGGGTGCAGACATGCAGCTGATGTTTCAACTGGGCTGGGAATCAGATCTGGGGAGTAATCTGCAAGCCATGGGACAAGACAGCACAGAATCTGCCAAGGTGCTGAGTGGGATCATCAGATAACCAGGGTTGCTTCTGAGTCTTGCAGAGCATAACCCCAGGATGAGCACTTAAAAAGCAGATTTTGTGACTATCTTGTGAGTCCAAACTACAGATCAACAAACACAGCCAGATGGACACTGCTGCCTTCTGGACATCTGCACCATTTATTGATGCTATCAGGCTTCAGCCACACTGCCAAAACTGGAGGCACTGGCCCTTTGCCAAGTCTGTGCCCAACACGTCCTCCTGCTCTGCCACAAGGACAGAAAAACTAACCAGAAGTCAGACTGAGAAGAGGAGCCTGGCCCTGCTGCCCAGTTGTCCTGTGGAAACCTGGCTTTGGTGGAGCACTGTCCTGTCAGCTGAGCCATCTGTCTTGCTCCAGCTTATGAATGAGCCACATTCTTACCTTTGCTTGAGGAGGTTTTCAGCTCTGCTGGTTCTTTTCAGGCAGCTTATCTTAAGCTTTATGTTGACAACAATCCTATCCTTGAAATCTGGCAGTGCAGACCATACTCACATCCACTATATTTTCAGGTCTGTAAGAGTGAATTAAACATTTCCCAAACCACTGGCATAAGATCAAGAGGCCCAAACCCTCCCACAACCTTCCTAGTCAACTCCCTGAGCCTCCAGAACAACGTGGTAGATCCAGCTATCTGCTCCACAAGGAGTCCTGCACCATGCCCAGAAGTAATTTGGAAGAGCATCAGTTGGGCTGGGTGAGCCATGCATAGGATGTTTCTTGGCACTGTTTGCTCAGGCACTGTAATGGTGCAGAGAGGTTTGTGATTATGAACAGCAGCTCATCATTCACTCTGGTTTTACCCCACAGAAACTGCTGCAGCAGCCCGGAGTACCATTGCCTGCTGCCTCCAGAATCCTGGAGTGCTTGCTGGGGGCCCAGTGATCTCCAGTACTTCTGTATCATTAGTGAGCTCGTCCAGCTGATTATTAAAAAAAAAAAATAAAAAAACCCAAAACCAACCAACCAAAAAAAATCAAAAAACCCAAAAAACCCCCCAACAACAACAACAAAAAAACCAAACCAAAAACCCCAAACAATTTCAAGCCTGTAGCACAGGGAAGAAGGCTGCATCTATGCAAATGCAGCCAGAAAATCCTCAGACCGTATTCCTGGAGGCACTGGAAAAGGTGGCTGAACAGCCAAGCTGTGCCTGTCTTCTTCCCTCTTTTCAGCAGTTGGTTTTGTCTGGTTGGGATTAGCACAGCATCGAACACGTCAGCCAGGTACAAAATTGATGTCAGCACTAGAAAAATCACTTGTCCTGTGGACAAAAGCTGCTCCGGAGAGGGAAGGGGAAAGGGAACAGCAGCGCTGGGATGGGCCAACCCTAACGGAGGCTCCGGGTCCAAATCCCTCAGGAAACGTCATTTCTCAGGGTGAAGATTCTGATTAACTCAAATAAAAACGTGGCACCGAGGTTCGTGCAGCAGACAAAGAGGTGACCTGAGTGACGGGGAAAGGGCAGCAGCAAAGAGCTGCCATCTGCCAGGGACCTGACCCAGAGCCGCCGGGTCTGAGCAGGGACTGCGGTGGCAGCAGCCAAGATCTGATTGCCAGGGTGAAAACAGAGAGTGAGTGACCTTTAAGGGAGGGTTTGCAACGTGCCAGCTCGGATGACACTGTGGGGAGAGGGGAGGGTGTCATTGAGGTAAATGATATCACCCACAAGCAGGAAAATAGCAATGTTCCCCTGGGGAAAGAAAAAAAAGGAAAAAAAAGGAAAAGAAAAGAGAAAAAAAAGGGAAAGAAAAAAGAGAAAGAAAAAAGAAAAAAAAAAAAAAGAAAAAAAGGAAAAAAAGAAAAAAAAGAAAAAAAAAAAAAAAAAAAAAAAAAAAAAAAAAAAAAAAAAAAAAAAAAAAAAAAAGAAAAAGCCTGTGATTTTTCCCCATGTTGGCCTTCTTGGCTCACTGCTTCACAGATCCTCTGTTGGAGACAAGCACTTATTGCCAGGGTACCTTGCTTTCTCATGAAAGGTAAATTGCCTTCTAACTCCTCTCTGTATCTTTATAACTGTCCTACTTAGATCTAATGATGGGCAAAAGTTTACAAAGCATTTTCGGATGTCCTGGAATGCTTGCCAGCTTGTGAGCAGAGCAAATAGCTTAGACAGGATAATGGAGAGGAAATCCACTGAGTAGCTCAAGTCATTAAGATGTTTGCATGTGATGAGAGGGCCAGAGAAAAAAAAAAATAAATGGCAGTGCTTCTCCTGCTAGGTGCTGTGAGACATGCCTGCACACATCTGACCTCCTCAGCACCCATCCCTGACGTTCCCAGCACCCATCCCTGACATCCCCAGCAACCATCCCTGACATCCCCAGCACCCATCCCTGACATCCCCAGCACCCATCCCTGACCTCCCCAGCACCCATCCCTGATGTCCCCATCACCCATCCCTGATCTCCCCAGCACCCATCCCTGATCTCCCCATCACCCGTCCCTGGACATCCCCAGCACCCATCCCTGATCTCCCCAGCACCCATCCCTGACATCCCCAGCAGCCACTGCAGGAATGAGTTGTTAGGCCCACTCAAGCCTTTTCCCTACTTGATGGCTTTCTGCCCACGATCTTGAAAAGCTGCAATGTACAGTTCAGCGATTCCACACACGAGTAAACAAATAACAGATGAAACCCCACAGTAACCACGTCTGCATTGCTCCAAAAAGCTGCAGGGAGAAGGGTTGAGGCACCAGGTGTACCCCATGGCTCCTTGAGGAAACATCATCAACTTGAAGTTACAAGGGGAAGTTTAAAACCTCTTCCTACCTGTCTCCATTCCTGTGTCTTTCAGTCACATTTTACAACTTCAAAGAAACTTTTTTCCCCTTTTAGTGGTGACTGAAATGCACCCTTTTCCTCAGGAGTAAGTGGGTAACCACCTGCCTGGCCCATGGTGGGACTGAGTGCTGAACACTGAGCTGCGAGGGGCAGAGGAGAGACAGTGCCACAGGTCCCTTCCCACCACACACACCTTGGCAAGGAACCCTGAGACAACCACCTGAGCAGCAGCAGATATAAAGGAGAATTTTACCTTTGTCATTCAGCCTCAGGGACAAATACAAAGGGAAGGGACAAGATGCAAACAAATGAAAAAGGCTGTTTTGCACTGAGAGCTGCTGAGAGGAGGGCAGGAATCAGACCCCTTCAGGCAACGTGTCACAAGGGCTCTTGTCCCTGCACAACTCTCATCTCCACTGTGGGAGATCCTGTGATGCCATCAGGACTTCTGTCCACTTGCTCTAGGACATGTGGCCTTCCTCTTTCTCTGTTTCGAACTATTTTTGCTTGCTTACCCCAGACTCCAGTTTCTAGAGCAAAAAAAGAGAAGGGCTGACAGTGCTCAGGTAGGAGATCCTGCACTGGGGCTTACAGCTTACCCAGACTGCCAGCACACTGCTTGGGGATTACTACTGCATGGTTGTATCAGAACAAATCCAAACTAACTTCCATTTTCTTCTCCAACTGGCTCTGTAAACACAGCAGGTCCAAGTGGGTATCTGGAAGAACAACAGAGAGTACATAACCTTCCAGCAGGACATGAAAGACATCCCTCCCTAATTGGGCTCATTATCTGCTGGTTCCCTAGGTGTGATTTCAGCAGCTGAAATGCCCCTTATGGGAAACTAATGGCTTCAGGGCAATGTACATTGTACATTACACACAGTTACACAGAATTCCCCCCCAAGCCTCATTTTCCTTTGTGGGTGTCACAACAACACTGGATTTTCTGGAACTAGATAAACACTGTGACAGCAGTGATTTTCTGCAATAAAGAAATCCCTGAGCAAATCAGATTAGTCACAGGTACGGTGCTGGAGTGTTCAAAATCCACTTCTGCACCAGGGAGCTGTGTCCTTGGCAGTGCTAAAGTCTCTTCTGCTGCAGCAGAGGTGTTGTCCCAGGGCTGTGAAATTCTTCCTGCAACAGGACACGAAGTTTTCATACAGACAGTTGCTGGGATTTGCTAAAAACTGTCAGGAGCAGTTTCATGGGTGCTCGGTGAATGCTGGATTTACACATATCCCTCTCCTAACCATTCATAAATATATGCACAAGCATCACTTTATTCACACATTTTGGCAAAAGGCCCATTGAATTCAGCAGAGAGAAGCCCATTGACTTTGGTAGACTTTGCACATTGTGGGTGAGAACAGATGGAGGCTCCATTCACCAGTTGCCACTCGTTATTTAAAGCTTATTATTGTTAAAGAGTTTTGTTAATACATTCACAAATGAAGCACGATCCAAGTGGTGTAACCACCACGGAGTGCTGGTGAAGGGCAGACATGCTCCTCAAACAAGGAGTGGGTGAACAAAGAGCATCTGTACAGGCAGAGCTGACCAGGAGGAGTTCCTTGGCCACTCATCTCCTCCAGCTCTGGAAAAAGGCAGCACCCAATGGCTCCAGTGTGAGGAACCACAGCTCTGACACAGGAGAAGGAGAAAGCAACCACACCTGAGCACAGCTCCTCTCTGCAAGAAGGCAGGATTGGGGTTTGGCAGGAGCTGTACTGAGCCTTTCCCCAAGCTATGGGCTCTGGAGTGGAAACCCTCCCTGCAGCATGAAGGGAGAGATCTCTGCTACCAGGAGAGGCTGAGGGGGATGGGATTCTTGTTCAGCCTGAAGAGAAGACTTGGGGGGAACACCCTGTAGCTGTCTTCCAATATCTGACACCCTGTAGCTCCTTCCAATATCAGGAGAGAGCTTTTCATAAGTGATAGGACAAGGAGAAATGGATTTCAACTGAAAGAGAATAGGTTTAGACTGGATCTTAGGAAGTTCTTCAGGTGGTGAGACTCTGGAACAGATTGCCCAGAGAAGCTGTGACTGCCCCCTCCCTGGAGGTGCTCAGGGCCAGGCTGGATGAGGCTTGGAGCAACTTTGGCTGAGAGGTGTCCCTGCCCATGGCAGGGGGGTTGGAGGAGATGAGCTCTGAGCTCCCTTCCAACCTCAGCCATTCTGTGATTCTATGATTTCCTGAGCACAGCCAGGGGAAGGGAGGATCCCCCTACACAGACACAGCTCCAGGGAAGCTCTTTCCTCCAGGGACCCACACCACTGTGTTTCTCAAGGCTCCTCTCACTCCCGTGGAGATCCGTGACTCCACATGGCAAAGAAAGCAGCATGGTGACTGCCATGGGAGTGCAGTGCTGAGCCACCAGCTTTTGGAAAAAGCAGAAATTTACAAGCCCTGTGGGGCTCCAGGGCTGTAACAGCCTCAATAAATGTGCCAGTAGTCCAGAAATTTCTGGCGTGAATAAAATCAAAGGGCCAATGTTTCTCACAAGCAAGCTAGAAAGAGAAGTTTTAAAAATTGAGTTTAAGGACTACGACTAGGAAAAAGAAAAAAAAAACCCACTTGTTGGTCTAAACAGAGGAAGCACTAACTGGCATGGGAGCAGCAAGAGGGAGAGGTGTGGCTTGTTCCAAAGTGAGAATATAATCAGCAGAAATGGATCAATAAAGAACAAGGACATTTTCTCTTTCTGGAAGCCAGAAGCCTGAGCCCCTGGGACTGCTGCTGCAGAGAGTGGTGAGAGAAAAACACACAGGACCCTCAACACAAAACCATTCCCTGCTGCAGGTCTGAGCCATCACCAGGGAAAGCACCCTGAGATATCTCTGAGATAGATATAAATAATTAGTATTGATCTATGCACACACCCCAAAAGATAGCACTGTGCACGTGTGCCAAGGAGTGATTAACTTCACCTCCCAAACATCTGATACAGATGTGTCATAGTCTGAGGAACTAAAGCAGGAAAGCTTTCAGACTCTGAGAGGGGTGGAACAGAGGGGTCTAATCCCTCCCATTTCCTGCCCATACTCTATGAAGCTCAGGCAGACCTGCAGCCCCTCTCCTCCTTTTTTTCCCTCTCTCCTGGCTCCTTTACCACCCACTCCCACATCCATCAGGTGCTGGGAAGAGCCATGGACTCTCCCTCCTAAGTTGTCCCAGCTGCAAGGGGCCCTCAGGCACCTATCCCTGCTGCCATCAAGATTGGGTTGTGTATATATATATATTTGTATATATTTGTATATATTTGTATTTTTATTCTTTATGCCTTATGCTATTACCTTTATGTTTACAATTTTTTTAATTTCCACCTTCAAGCCTCCACTCTTTATTCCTCTTTTATCTTCTGTTTGTTGGGGGGGAGAATAATTCTGCCCTTTGGTTTTTGGTCTGCCCAAACTGCTGTGACAAGATGGCATCAGTGCAGCCTCCCCCAAAGAGCAGCATGCTGCTGGTGTCTGAGGAATGCCACAGCAGGGAATGTCTTCTGTGATTCCATCTTGGATGCTGGGCTGCCTCCCATCTCTTTGTCCTGCTTTGTGTTTGAACTAAACAGCAGCAAGGGTTAGGGAGAGGCAAGTGTGGGGACTATCCCTGTCCCAGCTTCATCACCTGCAACTGAAAACCACACTTGGGTTTCCTGGTTGTCCTGGTTTTGGCCAGGATAAAGGTGATTTTCTGGTTTGTACTTTTGCTTTCAGCTAAGTTTCTTGTAAGCAGCTGCACTTGCTGAAATTAACAGCAAGTTCCTCAGACAGTGTCTGCTTCTGGGACTGATCACACTGGATGTTTATAGTTACAGCCAGAGACTGGTGTGCAGAGCCAAGGACACTGCTCAGCTCTGAGGAACATTTTACCCTCCAGAAGGAGTAAAGAGGTCCCACCTGAACCCCTCCTTTGGGGAGGCCCGAGACAAGATAGATGCCAGAACTGACCAAACAGAGTATTCCATCCCATACACCTCATACTCAGTATAAATTTGAGGGATCATGAAGGTCAACACCCTTTCCTGCCCCTTCCTGCCCTTCCTTCACCTGTTCCCTGTTTTGCTTTGGCATCCTGGGAGGATCCCATCCCTTCCTCTGCCTGTGCTCCTGATCCATCCCAGCCTGAATCTGTGTGTTCCTGCCTCCAGCTCCCGACTGCTCCTGACCCCAGGAGTCCAGCCTGGACTTTCCCAGGGCTGCCCTGCAGCCTCCGTGGTGACGTGAGAGCTATTGGGGGAAAGGGGGGAGGAACGTGGGATCAATTTTCCTGTATATTTGTATATTTGTATATATTTAGTAATTTTTCCTGTTTATCATTCCTGTTTCATTAAAGTTGTGTAGTTTAGTTTCCAACCCATAAGTCTCTTTCCCTTATTCTTTCTCCTTTCCTTATCAGGGAGGAGAGGGGGATTAATAGAAAAATCTGTTATTGGGTTTAATTGCCAGGCCAGTGTTAAACCCTGACACTGGTTTTGTCTCCTTTTGTGGGTACCCAGACGTGGTGGTGGGACTGTGTGAAAGTGCTGAAGCTTCAGGGATCTCACAACAGGAGGAAAGCACCCTTCTGGTCCTGGGAAACAGAAATCCTCCCTAGAAAACCAAAAAATAACAGATGTGCCATTCAGTCATCTTTCATCCCTGGTGCTGGTGCCTGTGGCTTGGGGATTCCGAGCTGGGAAGCAGCTCCTGGTGCCAAGTGTTCCCAAGCCCTCAGGCATCCACAGTGCTGTGGGCAGTGCTCTGCTTCCCTTCCCAGGAAGGTCTTGGCCCACTCAGCCTGGCACTGTGTTGTTGCTTGGGGCTGGCAGACCATGGGAAAGAAGTTGGGAAATCTTTTGGGGGTGGGGGCACATGGTGAGATTTCTGCTGCCAGCGTAAGAACCCACCAAGAGAATTCTGCTGTTCTTTTGGAGTCTTGGAAAGGGACAGAATCAATGGATCATTGAGAAACAGCTGTATGGAGAAATGGAACTCTCTCTCCAAGACCATCAAACCAGCTCAGTTCCAGCAGCAGCATGACAAAGCATTCAGGTCCTCCTGTTTCACCACAAAACTGTTTTTTTCCCGTCCAGATGTCTGGATGGCTTTTCTGTAGCTGCTGCATGGACACCTGAGCAGCACATGCAGAAGGATGCCACATTCCTTCAGTGGACATCATCACATCCCTGGGGGACTTGCTTACCTACCAGGTGCTCACCCCACCTGTGTAATGGGAGAGCAGATGGGACAGAACTGCCAGAAAAGTGGTTCTGACCATTGGATAAGGACTTGGTACAAGATCCTCAAAATGAGAGTCACAAGTGACAGTAAAGACCACATGGGAAGTATGAGTGTGTCCCCAGAGAAGAGAAGACACCCACGGGTCACCCACAGTTTCCAGGCAGACTGTCTGAGGGATCAGCTGTTTGCAGACTTCCTCATGAGGTTTCTCACCCCAGTGGGCTCTCAGCAGGACCTGAGAGGGAGCCCCTCCAAGGTCACTTCCACTCAGGACCATTTGCAACTTCCTCAAAGCCAGCTGTGGGTTGGAGGGATCTTCCCATGGGGCAGAGCTGTCATCCAGATACTTCTGTTTTCCAGTTACTCTGTGCACCAATTCAGTATCACCCCAGCCAAACACAGACCAGAAGCTGTCCCTTGTCATACTGCAGCGTGTCACCAGGAGCAGGAACACAGGTTTGCTGAGGTGTGAGCTCACACGACTGACTTACCCTCAGAATTAGACACAAACTTTCTTTTCATGCTGATTAAATCACCAGTAGCCAATGGGAATTTCCACTTGCTTCCAAAAATGGCATTTTGTTCTGCTTAAAATAAAAAAATGTCTAAATAAAACCATTGTATCTGCATTTGGAAAAAAAAAATCCAGATTCTATTCTACATGTTTTGCAAATATTTTTTTCCCATTTTTCCAACTCCCAACTTTTAATGAGCAGCAGGAGACAGCAAAGAAACAAGAGGAGGTTTCTGTGCTCATGGGGAAATATTTTTCTCACTTAGCTTTCCCCAGGCAGCTGAAAATGGACAGAGAGTCCAGTGGGAAGTTGTTCCCACTTGTGCAGGACTCAGCCAGCACTGCTGCCCTTGGACTGTGTCTCCCTCCCAAGGCAGAGCAGCCCTGAAGCCCCTGCAAGGTCCTCTGCTCTGCCAGGCATCCTCTGTGCTGTGTGACCACAGGGACTCCTAGAAGATGAATTGTGGCAGCTAATGCCCTCATTATGCCTGGCCATCAGCGTTTGTTTGGAAAGCAAATAAGTTGTCCTCTCCTGAATTTTGCTTCTGCTGTAGGTAAGACAAGGATGGAGGAAGTGTTTGAGACACAGATGTAAAGCCAGGGTGCTGCACATGGATGTAAATGTTGGCACCAACCAGCAAGTAGTGAGGGCAGAGCCCAAAACCCCAAAAGTGGCCCCAAACTGCTGTGCAGGTCCCCGTGTGCTGGAGGAAGCAGGAGGGAGGTCTCCAGGTGGCCTCATCCTTAGAGGGGTAGGGACAGACCTGGTGGTGGTGTCCATCCCAGCAGGGGATGGGGGGGATCAGATCAGTCCCAGGGGGATGGGGAAGGGAGGTGTGACCCTCAGATAGCACAGGACACCTCCCATCCAGGGCAAACCTTGGCTAGACCACTCCATGTGGGCACCTCTGACTGCCTGAACCCTCTGGCTAAGAAAAAGCAGAGGAAGTTTTTAAAACCCATTGGAGTCCACCTGGCACCACGTGGCTCACACGGGTCATCTCTAGAAGCTGATTCACCAGACAACTCCTCGGGAGGTTTGAGTGAGCCAGCCAGAGGTTGTTCCAGTCGATCCTTTAGGATTTGCAAAACTTGCCTGGACAAAACCGCTGAGCAAGCAGTGCTAGGACTGCAGTGAGCTCTGCCTGAGCTCTGCTGTGCTTGTCCACACCACGTCCCAGCTGTGCTGGAGCACACCAGGAGTTAAGTCCTTGCATGGAGTAACGCCAGAGTCACATAAGGTGAGCAAAGTCTGCTCTTTCTACACTTCTTAAAATGCTTCGGGGAAGAAAGTGAATGTTATAGAGGAACTGAGTTCCCTGCTTTCTCTTTCTGCTTCAGGGCTTTCTGTCAAGGCTACAGAAACTGCCCCTCTCGGCTCAGAAAGTGGCTTGATAGGATTCTTTAGGTTTCTCTTTCCATCTGACACATATCCTTCCAGGGCTGGACTTGTTCTTGTGGTGGTGTCAGTGCTGGGTGATGAGGACACTGCCTTGGAGCTGATGTGTGTGCAAGTGTCTCAGGTGACACTTGAGAGATGCATCTGCAGCCAGAGCTGCACATCTCAGGCAGGTTACCTACTCCCCAGGTCTCTTCAGCTGTGAGCTATTTTCAGATCTCTTCTTTAACCACTTAGGCTGACCCTGTCTCTGCTGCCTTCCTCTTCCTGACAACCCATGCATCATGCAGCCCACAGACACAACTGCACAGTGTCAGCCTTCCCCATACAGAATAACCCCCCCCTCCTGTTCTGGAAGTCTCTCTCTTGCCTGTTTGACATCTGTGGGCATCCCCAACAGCTTTACTGAGAAAGCCATTTTTTCCCCACCCAAAATTAACTCATCTGCCAAAAAAACCACCCATTTTTTGCCTTTGGTCTGCAAGGTCATGTCTGGCTCAGGGCAGAACATTCTCCATCTTTTGCCCCCGTGCTCCTCTGCACCCAATGGAAGTGCTCAAAACACAAGGGTTCCCTCCACTCAGCTCCTGGAACAAAGACTGAGGAAAGAATGTTTCAAAGCTGATTCATCAAAAATAAAACAAGTGAAAATTCCAACCCCACCTGCAATCCCACTACTGAAAGCAGTCCAGGCAGGAGGAGGCCAGGAGGCATTTAGTTCCCAGATGGAATCACTGTGCCAAGCTCAAATCTGATCAGTTCTCAAGTTGTCAGGTTTAGGTGATTTGACTTACTAAATAAAACTCAACATTTTCTTCTACAGTTGCCATAAAGAACACAATAGGGGAGATGGTTTTAAGCTGAAAAATGGTAGATTTAGATTAGATATTGGGAAGAAATTCTTTGGTGTGAGGGTGCTGAGCCCCCGGCCCAGGTTTCTCAGAGAAGCTGTGGCTGCCCCATCCCTGGCAGTGTCCAAGGTTGGATGGGGCTTGGAGCACCCTGGGCTGTGGGAGGTGTCCCTGCCCATGGCAGGGGTAGCACTGGATGATGTTTAAAGTTCCCTCCAAACCAAACCAAACCAAACCAAACCAAACCAAACCAAACCAAACCAAACCAAACCAGTCTGGGGTTCTATGAGTCTATGAAAAATGATGTGATCCAAACACAGCAGCTGAACCCTGGGCAGAACTCCCTCCTGACCCATCTACTGCTCCAGCACAGAGGGCATTGGGGGCTGGGGTGACTCCCATGGTAGCTCTCATCTGGCACAGCTGCCATGCTCCTGCCTGGATGGGAAGGTCACATCTGATCTCCATCTCCATCTCCATCTCCATCTCCATCTCCATTTCCATCTCCATCCTTCTGCTGCATCCTTTGTGCAACCAAGTCAAGGCCCAAGGACCAACTCTGCACTGGTGCTGAGGCTCAGCAGTGGTAATGTGGTACTGAGGAGCAGTTGGCTCTGTAGATGGTATCAGTTATTGTGTGCAGAGAGCTAAAAATAGAGACCCTCCTCTCTCACAATGACTCAGAGGTGCAGAAGGGAAACCTGCAGGCTCTGCTTGGCTCTCCTCCAAGTCGATTGAAAAGTTTTCATCTAAAACTTTTTTTCGAAGTCAAACGGCTTTTTGAAAAACAAAACAACAAACCAAAAGCAAACAACAAAAACCAAACCTCATCTCTCACTACCAAAAACTGCTGGGAAGCCCCCTCAGCTTGTGGTGAGGAAGGTGGAAAAAAGTGAGGAAGTGGCCTTGGCCAAAAAAATGACATTTTGTATGGTTTTTCATTCTAGTTGACACGATCCTTGCAACCACTTACCTGCCAAGCTCCCTATGGAGAGGTGTGAGAGCACATGGCAGGTAACAGCAGTGAGAAATATTTTCATGGGAAATAGTGCACATTTTGCAGAGCTCTAATTCCAGTTCAGGAAGGAGACATCCACCAGCTGACCCTGTTATCGCCAGAGGAGAGCCCTTTGTCCTTTAACTCCCTGTGCTTGGCCTCTGCACTGGGGGCACCTCCAGCACTGCTGGCCATGCTGTGGATGTTGGTGGCCATGGATGGTGGGCTGGAGACTGAGGGTCCTGCTGGGACCAGAGGAGACCAGGGGTCCTGCAGGATTCCTTGCACCCTCTCTCAGGCCCTTCCTCCCTGCCCCTCTCTTTTTCTGCCCCATGGCCATGACCCCACCAACTAGTGATGGTTGGGATGCTGAGTGTGAGGATGCTGAGGCTCCAGCTGGGAGAACACAACTGCTGCTGAAGTCATTCACAGCTCTGCTGTGTCAGTGCTCAGGTCAGAGCTGTGTTCTGGGGGTCTCATCCCGTGCTGAACACCCCCCAGAACATCTTCACTGCCTTCTCCTTGCTCCCTGGTAGCTTCATGCCCAAGTTCCAGGATGGAGAGGAAGCCCAACCCCAGAGCAGGACAGGAGCAGACACCTGTGAGAGACCTCCAAATGTTGCAGTAGAGCTCTGGATGTGGAAGCCTTAGGAACAGCTCCATCCCTGCTTTGTGTCACTGTGGGGCTGCAGCCAGAGGCTGTCCTGGAGCCCCTCTGACCCCATGGCTGAAGGGGACCTCATCCCTGCTCCCTGCCATGGGCTTATCCCAGTAGGAGGCACAGCTGGACCCACAGCTGGACCCACAGCTCCCATGGGAATGCTGATGTGTCTCCATGCCTTGGTTCCCTGGGATAGTGGGGGGATGCCAGTGATCCCACAGACAGCCAAGATCAGAAAGGCCTCAGGCAGCCACCACCCCTTCCCTCTCAGAATCAACCTTATCAAAAACCCACCTGCCTGGGGTTTTTGCCAGTGGGGCAGGGAGGACCACAGTGGATGTGGCTCCTCCATCTCCACCCAAAACTCTGAGATCCCTGCTCTGTGCATTCCCAGCTGGGCCATTCCCTGTCCAGAAACCAGTGTTGCTTTCCCCACCCAGGGAGGTGTCACCAATCCAGGTTACCCGTGTCCCCTGCCTGGCAGCAGTCGCTGGTCCCACAGCCTTGGCTTGGGCCTTTTCACATCCTGCTGAACACCACAGGAGCTTCAGCAAGTCCATCAGGAATGAGATGGCCACAAGCTGACACTGCCCCAAGCATCTGCCCAAAGGTGGATGTGCAGAATGGGGGGTGCTGGTCCTGCCTGCGGAGCAGCTGCTGGCTGGGGGGCTGTGCAGGACCCACACCACCTTTCAGCTATTTGTGCTGATGCTTTGCAGCCACTCTCCTGTCAGGACAGGGTCCATCCCCTGTTCTTACTGGTTTCTGGTTTGGAGAAACCCAGAGAATGATTTCTGCTGCAAGAACAACTGAATTTTCGATTAAACCATTGAACTGGAAAATGATTTTATAATCAAGTCAGGTCAAGCCATTTTTATTTTCTCTCTTTCTCACCAGCAAACTTGTCATGCCTAGGGTTAACCAGGAACATTTTTTTCCAGCTGAAACAAAATTTCTGCTTTTATTATAAGCCATTGTAACGAGGTCAGGTCCCTGGCCCTTGGGAGGGCTGGGTCACTTCTAGCCAAGACCTTAGAGTTGAGGCTCACCTGGGACACTGGGTCTTTGGTCTGAGTCCTGCCACCATCCATTGGTGGCTCCCACACCAGCAGGTTGGGAGATCTCACCCCTTTCTCCTAGGAAACCCCTATGTCAAAAAAACCCCCAAACTGTCAAAACCCAAAACTGTCCCTGAGGAGAAAGACCCCTATGGGAAGGACCATAACCCCCAGGCTGGCAAGATGTTCTCACTCTCTGTGGCCCAAGAAATATTTCATGGTTCTTCACAAAGCAGAGGGGACTGAGAGAGCCTTCCACCCCCTGGCTCTGCACACCCACAGTGGGACAAAGGCACTCCACAGCTCAGCAGCTGTGGGAGTCCAGCCCCAAACTTCTTGTTCAGACCAGACAGTCCTGTCCAGTTTCCTGTGACCATCAGTGGCATTTCCACCAATGCCCAAGTCACTGTGAGAAAAGACATTCTCTGTTAATACTGATACATGAGTTGGTGGCAAACACTGGGAGTTTTAACCTCGTGAGATGAAACAGTATTTTGTTTTGATCTGAATCAACATTTTCGTCTGCAAAATTTTGGAATTGATGTCTTTCCTCCTCCCCTCACCCCCCCAGCTTCTTGGCTGTTTGTTCCTCTGAAGCTGCCAACCCCCAGGGTGTCCATGTGGGGTTTCTGACATTTGTTGATACAAGGAAGGATTCGGATCCCCATGAAATTGCCAATTGCACTTTAAATGCAGCATTGTTGCTATGTTACACGTATCCAGAATAGATGGGGAGAGGCTACTCTGAAACAGGGCACTGGGACAAAGGCAGCAGCACAGCACACCCAAAATGGTCACGATGAATTGCAGCACAGAAATGTCACTGCTCCTACACAACAGCCCAGCATTAAATACTTCCACTTTAGTGAAATGACAAAAACCTCGTTGATGTTTTCACCACAGCACAAAAAGCTCTATCCACAAGTGCCAGATCGGTGCAGCAAGCAGAAGCATTCCTGTGAGATTCCCAGCTCTGGCTAAAACATGTTTGTGAAGGTGAGAACAGAATCCAGCACAGGGCACTGCTCCCTCTGCATCTCCCTCTGTTTTATTAATGATAACATTGTTCAAATGAGATTGTATGCTCTTTAGCTAACTTTTTTTAATTTTAATTTTTTTAAATTTTTTTTACTCATGACTAACTCAAAGGAATTTCTGGGCAGTTGCTCAGAAGTTACTTCTTCCTGGACCTTAAAATAGCTCTTCTTATTCATTCATAGAATCATTGTTCAATGGGTCTGGGTTGGAAGGACCTTAAAGCTCATCCAGTCCCATCCCCTGCCATGGGCAGGGACATTTCCCACCAGCCCAGGATGCTCCAAGCCCCATCCAACCTTCAACACTGCCAGGGATGGGGCAGCCACAGCTTCTCTGGGCAACCTGGGCCAGGGGCTCAGCACCCTCATAGTGAAGAACTTCCTAATGTCTTAATGTCTTATCTAGATCTCCCTTCTTACAGTTTTATGCCATTATCCATCCTATTACTCCATGCCCTTGTAAAAAGTCCCTCCCCAGCTTTCTTCTTGGCCCCCTTCAGATACTTAAAGTCTCTTATAAGATCTCCCAAGAGCTTTCTCTTCTCCAGGCTGAACAACCCCAACTCTCTCAGCCTGTCTTCATAGGAGAGGTGCTCCAGCCCTTGGATTACCTTCATGTCCCTCCTCTGGACTCGCTCCAAGAGCTTCATGTGTTGGGCACTCCAGAACTGGACTCAGTACTCCAGGTGGGGCCACAGGAGAGCAGAGCAGAAAGGGGAGAATCACCTCCTTTGAAAGCCACAGCAGAGCTCTGCTGTACGGTGGCTGATGCTCTGCCCTTTGGAAGTATTCAATGGATTTAATTCTGCCACAACTGTTTATCTAAATGGCCATGAGGAAGGGGTAGTTCCCAGCTCTGAGCAGTGCACAGTGTGAATGCTCAAAGCATTGAAGCATCTGCTTATTTTTAGTGGGAGCTGATCCATATTTCCTGACTGTAGGAAAAGGAATCAAAGATGCTGCTAAAGATTAGCATCAAATCAAGAAATCCTGCTCTCCCACTGGTGAGACCATGGTGCCTGTTCTGCCTTTCCCACCTTCTCCAGGGGCTGAGGGCAGGACCAGCCTCCCCTGGGGACACTGATGTCCCTTTCAAGGGTTTCAGTCAGACTCTCACCTTTGCACCATGGCATGAGGAGACCTCTCCTCCATCTAAACTATGTGACTGGGGTCAAGTTGGGATGTCCAGGATTTGGTATTACTGTAGAAACACTCGTTTCTGAAGAACTGCTCTAAGCACTTTGGCAAGGTGGTTGCCCTGTCTCCTGGTGGTACCTGTGGCCACACCACAGCCAAGATTTTCTTTGGCAGGTTTAGCTCCATCTACTACAACCTGCAAGGTGTCTGCAAGATCAGAGCAGCTGCTCAGTCCGTGGGATCTGAAGGAATGCTCTCAGGCTCCCAGAGGAGTCTCTGGGCCTCCTTGTCCTGTATTCCCAGGGGACCCTGCAGCCACCTGGCCTGGTGTCAACCCCAAACCCAGATCAGGCTTTGGAAATCCCCAGCACCATGCATCTGGATTCACAGTCCAATATGACTCCAGATCCTGCACAGGAACAGCCCAGGGAGTCCTTCTGGGTGTTCAATACCTCAAGCCATTGTTTGTCTCCTTCCTCATACACCTCATGGGAGATAAAAGAGGAAAACAATGAGTAATGCCTGTAGAAGATATTCTGGGATTCGTTTAGGAACCATGGATATTTTTATCAGCAGGAATCGAGGGGGTTTAGGGAGGTATTTTAGTTTTGTAGGCAGCATTTATGGACTGTGCTGCCAGTTACACTGTCCGTGCTTCGCAACAAATGTGGACAAATTAGAACTTTTCTGGGGTTGTTAGATTTCTGGGAAAACTTGCAGCAGAAGTCTAAAAAAACTCTTACTTTGCCCAGAAGAAGAAAACATAATTTGAGGTTGTAACTTCTGACTCCCACTGAGTGGCAGATGACCTGACTCCTGCTTCTGGCTCTTCTCCAGACCTGGAGGTGACTCCAGCAATCCCACGTGTGCCAGGAAGGGTGAGCAGCTCTGAAGTCCCTCCTGTGCACAGCTGCCCTGCCATCCCACCCACCTCACAGGGTTGCAAAGGATCTGAGGATTTCTTTGGGGAGCTTTTGGGTGCTGCTTATCCAGCACCAAGCAGTCCTGCTCACCCCTCCATTCTGCTCTCTCCATCCCAATACCACAGCCATGGAGGGAATGGGATTGGACCAGCCCAGAGAAGCTGAGATGGAGCAGTTTGTGGCCAGGCAAGCAGGATTGAACTGGATGAGCAGCAGTAGTGTTTGGCAGGGGTCACTTTCTGGCACAGTCCCACTGGCTTTGCCATTTCCAAGACCTGCACTTCCATCCATAGGCAATCCTATCTTTAGTAACTGGTGGTGGCAAGGGCCCAGCCCCCAGGATGTTGATTCAGACAACTCAGCCACTTCCTGCATGCACTAAAATTATTTGCATCATTTGAAAAGTGATGTTGGTTAAGGGAAACAAAGGGTTCCTGTCAGAGGGGGCTGAGCACCCATGCACAATGGAAAAAAAGCAGAACAAATTGTCTCCATCTCCCAACAGCAGCACACACACACACACAGAGTGTGTCCCCAGGAGCCACTTTCACCACTCCTCCCACACCTTGGCACTGGTGTTGTCACAACAATGCAGCAAAGCTCTGCCATCCCCTGCTCAGCCTCCTCCCAGGGTTGCTGTGCCAGCCCAGGGCAACCTAAGAGCATCTCCAGCTACAGGTCAGGAGCAGAGACATTGTCAGGAGATGTGGTCTGCCAGCTGGAACAGGCAACAGAAAAGAAGACAAGGCTCTAGCATCTGCCTCTGCTCCACCACACAAGCAGATGTGGCTGGTGACAAGCTTTCCATAGGAAAATGCAGCTTGGCAGTGTCACACAGCCTTTGCACCCCCTCTGTGGGCATAAATGTGGCACCCGAAGTGTTCCTGAGCTTCTGGTGGCTGGAGGTTCAGAGACACAGATCTCTGTCCTGAAGGCTTGGTAGGTGGTGACTGTGTCCGTGAGATGGATGTGGCTCTTGTTTTGTCACCTCTGAACCCGAGATCTTGCTCTTAACCTGCCAAAGCCACCACAGCTGCTGAGAAAGGGAAGACATGGCTCATTTGGGGCTGATTGCTCGGGGGGGAAAGGGGCTGGAGAGGGACTTCCCAGCACTGCTGCTGCCTGAGCTCACCTGCCTGCAGAGCCCCAGTTCCTGGCTGTGCCCCAGGAGGGTCCAGACACCCCTTGGAGGAGCTTGGGGACATTGTCTGTCTGCTCAGCTCTCCCAGGCTGTGCATGCAGCCAAAGCCTCTCTGGCTTCTACACTTCCAAAAGAAAGGGTAAGAAAAAAATTGCAAAAGATTTTTTGGAAATCCTTGCACGTGATCCCTTCCCTGCAGAGCCTGGATGTCTGATAGTGCCCCAGTCCCAGACACACAGCACCCTGCACATCTTTCCTTCAAGGAGGGAGTTGCCCTAGATGCTTCACATCCCACCACCTTCTGGTTTTTTTTTTCCAAACCTTACTAATCTATTCCCAGTGGCTGGAAGGTTTATGACTCAATAGTATTTTTCCCAACAGTCTGAACAAGCAATCTCTTGGCAAGGGCTCTTTCTGACTTAGCTGCAGATGGATTTACCAGTCCTGCCTTTTTAGCTGAGATGCAGTTAATCACGTGAAGAAGGAGCTTCACAAGTGACTGGGTGTCTTCCTGTCTTGACTTTTCACTCCTACCTGAAATGCAACCATCTGGGCACCTAAAGATTAGGGTGACCACATTTCACTGTCCCTCTGAAAAGTCTTTGCCAAAGGGCATTTTCCAAGCCCAAATTGGGTGAGTGCACTGATTAAGAGAAGGAGCAAAAGGCAAATTACAAATAACAACTCACAAGTGAGTTCTGAGTCATCCTCAGCCAGTGACAGAGACTCTGCAATCAAAATTTAGGTCATAACTGCATTGCTATTGTATGTGCAGGAATATAATCCAGCACAAACAGTTGTAGTTGTGCTGAGTCAGCAAGGCAAGCAAGTCAAAAACAGTAAAAATCTCAGGTTTGTCACTGTGTTTAACAACTGCTTCTGGATATCTGGCACAGCAAATCTGCAAAGTCACCGAGGAGGATTTCTAGAATGAAGTTGCATTCTGATTGTTGCAATGTGTTTTAAACCATAGGTCAAAAGTTCCCATCTTACAGCACCCCGAAGTTCTTCGTGTTGAATAAAAAAGAAAAAGAAGAAAGGTTTCTGAGGAGACAAAGCTCCCCCCCCAGAGCCTCAGCAAGGGAACATTCCAGGCATGGACCTGGAGCAGGACACACAGTCCTCCTGTTCTTTGAGCACCTTCAGCTGGCAGCAACCAAAATGTTATTTTCCAACCCTAAGCAAGCCTGGTACACATCTCGGGTGAGGGCAGAGGGGAGGATCCAGGTTTTTTTGCTTGCAGAGGAGATGGTGCTGCCAGCTCCCTGGGATAAAATGACCACTGCCTGCTCTTGCCAGAATGTAGTCCTCAGCCAGATCAAACTTTCCCCATATCTCAGCATTCAAAATATGTGGTCTTTTCCAAACTCAGAAAACTCTGCTTTATCTCTTTTTTTGAAGAAAAATGGAACTTTATTTTCAGCTTCATCTGCTTTCCCTTCTCCCACCCCACACTGAATCCAAGGGCACACAAGCTGATCGTGGTGTTGTACAACCTTTGATTACAGAGTTGAAAACAAAGTTTTAAAAAAATGGAAACCTGCAAATCCAATGGCACAATGCAGGTGTAGAGCCTGGCTTTGGCCCAGGCTTTTGGGGGCATATCCCAAGCCCAAAGCTCCAGCAGCTGCATCCCTCTTGCACACTGCCTGCACGGACAGGATCCTCAAACATCTCCTCCCTTTTCCCATCACTTCCCTTTCGTCCATTTTCTTTCTGTTTGCTTCATGCTGGCACTTGATGCAAGTGTGCAAGGCACTTTTTCTCTCCACTTTCACCCAAGTCTCCTTGTCCTTGCAGACCTCCTCTCTCCTCTGGTGAGTTCACTCCTCGTTGCTTGCAGGATGGTTATGCTGTTTAGCAGCTCTTGGGGAGCCTGGGTCATTCTCAACTGCAGTTTTTCACAGCTCTTATCTGCACCCATGCAGCACTGCCAGGGGCAGCCATGCCAGCTGAGGGCCTTTCACCAACATCCCTCTGCCTCTGTCCGTCCAGGGGCTGCACATTTCCCTGTGTGCCAAGACATCACCACCCAGCAGGTTCAAACTGAGGATATTTCTAGGATTTCTGAGCAGCAAAGCCACGCTCTGGACTCCTGTACCAGTGGTAGAGAAGCCAGCAAAGGCCACAGCTCCCCGTGGGGCTGTTGTTGTTGGCACCCAATGCCAAAGCTGTTCCTATGGGAGTGAAAGGAAACCCAAGAACCAGGGCCAAGGCAAATCGAGTCTGGAAGGAACCACTCACAAAAAGCAAATTCTTTGCGAGGCACATGTAGTGTTTTCAGCTCTGTTTTGACACACTGGACCCCCTGACACCAGCCAGCCCTGCAGCTCAGGCTGAGGAACCTTGGAGGAAGCAGCTGGGGAGGGGACGTGGGGCTGTGCCTCTGGATGTTTGTTGGAAGAATTTGCAAACAACTGTAATTGATGAAGAAATGGAGTAATTATGCAATCTGCTGATTACAGAGAAAAGGGTTATTAAATCAATCAGACGGGTCCAGCAGAGGCTCTGTCAAACCATGGCGGAGCTGCTATGGGGATGAGGGAGGGCTGCATGGGTGGCTGCTCAGGTATCCAGAATGTTCCCTGCACTTGGGGGCTGAGGAGGTCTGGGATGATCCTTCTCCAGGACCAAGAGCCATGAGCAGAGTGCCAGTGCCTGCTGTGCTGCTCAGACCACAGCTGATGATCAACTGTGTTTGCTTCACCAAGAATTAAACTGATTTGGCCTATCATCTGATCCAGCCAGCCCTTGAAGGAGGATTCACCTGTTAGGAGATTCATCTCACCATGGGAGGACCATGTCACCTGAGGGTCCCTTCTACAAACCATGTTGGGATCCAACTCATCTGTTGGAACTGCCAAAACCAGGGTTCAGTCTGATATTGACACTCATGAGGTGTCTTCACCAGGCAGTGGAGTTCTGGGGGGGGGATGGATGTGTCAGCTTGGGGTTGGATTGACCTGCTCTTGAGTCTCTGCTGGTTCTGAATTAAAAAGCTCTCCTGCAGCAATTTCTGAAGCCTGGAGACTCACGCTGATGTATGTGTCTTGTTCACAAACTGAACTGGATCCCAGATATTATGGAGAGGAGAGCGCCTGTGGGCACATCCTCTTCCCAGCCTGTGCCTCTTCTGTCTTTTCTTCTTCCACAGACCCTAAAAGACACTGCTGACAGCAAAGCTCCTGCTCATACCACAGGGCCTGAGCTCAGAGCAGAGGTTCAAACCATCTGCTGCCTTCCCCCAAGCCTTCTGCCTCTTTGACACCTTTCTCTTGACCAGGAGGTCCTCTCTGCAGACAGGAGCAGGGATGCTCAGCTGGAGCCCCACCTGCCCCAGTATATTGGGGTGCAGACCAGGTGTCCCCCACTGCCCCCTCTGCCAGCAGGACTTTCTACCCAAGGGTCACACAGCACTGTCCACTCAAAAGGACATGAAGATAAAAGGAAAAGCCAACCCCACCATGGGGGTGTACGGAGGGGCTGAGGAATCCTGGCTGTAAGAAACGTGGGAGAATTATTCCCCAGCCCCCCAGGGCCGTGCAAGATGCAGAGGGCAGGGAGATTACCTGCACCTTGGCCTCTCTGGTTAATCTGTGCTCAGTTTCTTTATCCCATCTGGTTATATATAACCTCCTCCTGGCCACCTGCAGCCACTGCTGGGGGCAGCAAGCCAGGGGATGGGAGGGCAGGAAGGGGCAGGGAGCACCTCAGTGTCCTGGGGGGCCACGGGCACACTGGGGACAGAGGGAAGCTGAAGGGGGGTCCACAGTCCCCTGCACACCCCTGGTCTGAAGGGGTTGGGTGGTCTCTTGTGCAACCATGGCCGAGCTGGACTGAGCACTTAGGGTGGTTTTGGAGCAGGGTGAAGGTGATGTGAGAGATGCAGAGCAAGGGAATGGTGCTGGGCCCCTTCCACGTGTTGGGGTAAGAAATCAACACAAACAAGAACAAACACAAGCCTTTCTATGAACAAGCTGGAGGTGACAGCCCTGAGTTGAAATAGAAAAGATGAAGAGATGTCAGAGAGAAGTGATGGTGCCTGTCCTGTCATGGGACTGCTGGGCAGGACAGAGGGACATGAGCAGGCAACCAGAATGGCAGAGGAAGGGCCAGCAGGGACGTGACTCCAGGAGGGAGGAGCTGGGGTCCCACAGCAGCTCTGAGCCTTCCTTGCATCTGGAGAGACAGTGCCCAGTGCAGACCAATTTGTGTCCCTCCCACCAACACAGAGCCCTGCAGGACTCTGCTCAGCAGAGATGTCCCTGCTGCAGGGATGTGACACCAGGCAGCTGCTGAAGAAGGGAGAAGGCTGAAAAAGCTGGAGAAGACCCTCTGCTCATGGGTTGCTTGCTGCTGAAGGTAAAAGGAACAATCCTAGTTGTGCATGCTGTCAGGATGGTGTTTTAGGAATCATAGAATCATCAAATTTGAATTTGGGTGGAAGGGACTATAAAGCTCACCCAGTCCCACCCCCTGCCATGGGCAGGGACACCTCCCACCAGCCCAGGGTGCTCCAAGCCCCATCCAACCTGACCTTGGACACTGCCAGGGATGGGGCAGCCACAGCTTCTCTGGGCCGGGGGCTCAGCACCCTCACAGTAAAGAATTTCTCCCTGATATGTAACCTCAATGTCCTCTCTTCCAGTTTGAAGCTAGCATCCCTTGTCCCTTCACTCCAGGCCCTTGTCCCAAGTCCCTCCCCAGCTTTCCTGGAGCCCCTTCAGGCACTGGAAGGTGCTCTAAGGTCTCCCCATTGCAGCCTTCTCTTCTCCAGGCTGAACACCCCCAACTCTCAGCCTGACTCAGAGCAGAGCTTGGATCACCTCTGTGATCTCCAGAACTGACCCAGCACTTCAGGGGGGGTCTCATCACAGCCGAGTGGCAGAATCCCCTCCCTTAACCTGATGAAATTCCCTTTTATCTTCCCAGCTGCACCCTCAGGAGCTCACTGTCCTGTCCTGGGGAGGTCCCCTTCATCCTGCAAACATCCCCTTGCTGCAGACCCATGTGAAAAAGGCTTCCAGAGCCCTTGTCAGAGCCCTGCCAAAGGTCCGGGTGGCAGCAGGGCCAGCACCACCAAATCCTGGGGGCCTGCACTGGAATTCATGCAGAGTTTGTGCCACTGATTTAAATGAATATCCAAAACCCAGGGAGCAGCAGTGTCTGGCTGTGTCCATCCTATTTAAAGCAAAGAAGGACTAAGCTGCCCTCACCACGAGGGTCATCACTCAGAACACAGAAACCCCAGAAACTCACCCAAACTTCAAAGCAACAAAAAATGTGCATTCAGCTTCTCTGGAAATCAAAATGTTGGAGCTTTCTTTATACGAATTATTTCCAGCATCACCTTTCTGGTGTGAGCTGCCATGAAATTGAAAGGAAAATAACCCACGAAACTGAGCAAAATACACTGAAATGCTATAACCAAAAACCTTGCAGCATCTTCAAAGCATTTTCACCATTCTTTTCTTTTCCTTCTAGCTAAATAATTGTGACACTCTTGCTAAAAATTCCTGTCCACTCAAATCTACATTTTAATCTTTGGTTAAATGAGACATTTGATGAGAGGAAACAACAGTTTTACAAGTGTTTAGTGAAGAGTGTGCTTTTTGCAGTGATTTAGTTCAAAGCCATTTCACATGAGAGGTTCACACATCCTTTCCACCCTCAGGAATATTTTCCTCTTCTTCTTGTTCTCTCTTTTCTCCTCTGCTTGCAAAGCCAAAACCATCCAGCCTGATGGGACGCACTTGGTCTTTGTATGAAGGTAAACTTGAACAAAATCCTATTTAGCTTGTGCTCAGGGACAATCAGAGCTTCTAGTCCCAAGGGCTTATTTCAGGGGGATTTGTGCAGTTTGACACAGATAGAAGAGTTCCATTTGAGCCACCAGAAATACGTCAGAGCCAGACAAAGAGGGAAGGAGCCAAACATCCAATTCCTGTCCCAGGTACAGAGCAGTGTGTGGCCCCTGCTCCCATGGGATTTCATGTGTCCCGGACTCCTTGGGGGAGAAGAAGGATAGAAGGAACATGGATTGCTGTGGCACAAGGGTCAGGAGAGGGAAGTCTACTCCAGGGAGCAGAAACAAGAACAGGGCCTAAGAGAAAACCAGGAGGACAAGAATAACCAGAGCTTCTGCACCAGCAGCTGAGCCAAGCAAGCACTGAGCCCAGGGATTTATTCAAAATAACAGGGCAGGCAGTGGCAGTGCTGGCCATGCTGGGCATGCTTTGCTGGTGAGTCTGCTCTTGGGAAGATGGAGAGAAGCCTTCTCACTGCAGAGCAATGGCCCAGGGCTGCCCAACCTGTGAGGCAGGTGCTGAGCCTCCCCAGGTGCTCCCCACCTGTGTTAGAGCCTCCTCAAAGAGGACTGCATCATAGAATCATAAAATTGGCTGGGTTGGAAGGGACCTCAGAGATCATCAAGTCCAACCCTTGACCCACCACTGCGGTTCCCAGCCCATGGCACTGAGTGCCACATCCAGGCTCTTTTTAAATATCTCCAGGGACGGAGAATCCACCACCTCACCGGGCAGCCCATTCCAATGCCTGATCACCCTCTCCATAAAGAAATTCTTTCTAATATCCAACCTAAACCCACTCATCACCCACTCTGAAAGATGATGACCTGTTCCCGGCCATCCCAGCCCAAGCAGGACCATTTGACCTGCCAATTCTTGGTCATGCCTGTAGGTTTTTGATGAACTACCAATGATCTTTTAAAGAGACACCTCAAATCTTCGGTATGATGGAATGGAGATAAAACTGGGTCAGTGGTGGTTCACCACAACTCAAATATCTTGTAAAAACAGCAGGACAAATAAGGAAGCCAAACTGTCCAGCTCAGCTAAACTGGGGTACTCCCCTCCAGCAATGAAGCCCTTCTGCTCCTCAGGCTGTGCTGGAGACCATGCCAGGCCTGATGGACACAAAGGGTGGAGGGAACCCGTGGGCTCAAAACACACCACTGGCCTCTGGCTGGTCCCCTCTGTCTGTACTGGGAAGCAAAGTGTGTGTGGGTGACTTCAATTTCTTGCTCCCCACAGCTGGAGGCAATGGTCCAGCAGTGGTTCATCACCATCAGCCTAGAAAGGTACTACAGCAGTTGTGGGTGCAGGATGGATCCCTGAAAACCTGTGGGGTTTCTATCACAGCCATCTTCTGGGAAGGGACATCCCAGGGCCATCAGGTCCCTTCCTTCACAGCCAGCACAGGGACAAATTGGAGCAAAGCTTTCAGCTCTGCTGTAAATGCACCATGATGTGCAGGACAGGAGGGAGGCCAGTCCCTTGGCAAGAGGTGCTCTGAAAGTGGCTCTGGCCTCTAGAAAGGGACAGGAGAGGCAGGAAGGGAAATCTGTGTCTAGCTGCTGTACCAATCCCTCCAATGTGCTGTATCCTCTCATATCCCTGTGGCCTCCCCCCAGTCATCCCCTCTCCTGGTGTTTGGACAAAGGGGAGGGATGGTGATTTCTTTTCTGAGCCTTTCAGAGTCCCCCTCCATGGACACAACCAGGCAGAGCTGGACACAGGCCACCACCTCTGCAACTTGTGCTGGGTGTTATAAATGGCTTTCCTGAGCCAAACGCTTTGGATCTTGCGGCTCCTGATCCAGGTAGTCCCAGGACAGCTGTCCTGCTCGGCTTCCTGCTGGCAGAACGCAGTTAGAAATGCAACTTGGGAGCTCAAAAAGCAAAATGCCTTTGGGGTCCTATCCCACCTCCATGACCAGGGTCGAGCTGCCCTCTCTTGACTCCACCAGCTCCAGTTCCTCCCTCGGGAAGCAGGAAAGTCCCACGGTGCCTGTGAGCAAATTCTGTGCCAGGAAGAGGCACTGCCAGGGGCTGTCTGGGGGCCAGCAGGGAGGTCAAGATTTTCCCCAGTGCCTTCATCACACCTAGGAGTGGACTGAGCCCGGCCACGGTGTTGCAACATCTCCTCTACAAGCTCAGAAGTCTCATTAAAGAAGTTCCCAGGACGGGAGCACTTCTCAGCCTGTTGCATAATCCAGCTAAGTGGATAAGCCTGGAATAGTTGCACAACACCCTGTCCCTTCCTTGCTACTGCTCTCGTTTTGCAGGGCTTAATTCAGGGGCTCTGATGGATTGAGGACACCTTTCAGGTCATCTGTTCCTTGGGAGGTGGCTGTGACCCAGCACTGTTGGGCATTAAAGGGACAGGGACACCTCGCTGACAGCTGGACTTGATGCTTTGCAAATCTGTCCCAAAGACTTTTGGGAAATGGCACTATGGCACCAGTGGAAAGCACTTGGGAAGCTCCTCATGGAAAGGCTGCAGCAGTGCAAAACCACCCTGAGAAGAGAACAGTGACCTGTGAGAGCTGAAACAACCTCTGCACAAACACCCAGTTACACCCCACTCGGGCACGTTCCCGTTTGACCATTTACTTGACCCAAAGGCTGCAGGATGGTTAGGCCACACCTCGAGTACTGGGTCCAGTTCTGGGCCCCTCAGGTCAGGAAGGAGATTGAGGTGCTGGAGCAGGTCCAAAGGAGGGCAACCAGGCTGGTGGAGGGACTGGAGCACAGATCCTATGAGGAGAGGCTGAGGGAGCTGGGGCTGTTCAGCCTGGAGAAGAGGAGGCTCAGGGGAGACCTCATCACTCTCTACAACTCCCTGAAAGGAGGTTGGAGCCAGGGGGGGGATGGTCTCTTTTCCCAGACAACTTTCAACAAGACAAGAGGACACAGTCTTAAGTTGTGCCAGGGGAGGTTTAGGTTAGATATTAGAAAGAATTTCTTTACAGAGAGGGTGATCAGACATTGGAATGGGCTGCCCGGTGAGGTGGTGGATTCTCCATCCCTGGAGACATTTAAAAAGAGCCTGGATGTGGCACTCAGTGCCATGGGCTGGGAACCACAGCGGTGGGTCAAGGGTTGGACTTGATGATCTCTGAGGTCCCTTCCAACCCGGCTAATTCTATGATTCTATGATTCTATGCCTGAGCAGTAGCAGGACTCAGGTGGCAGGGAAAAAGATGGAACATTGGTGAAGGCATTGACTGAGCACAGACATGGCCCAGAGTCTGCTGGGAAGATCCCTGCTGCCATAACCCCTCTCTGGGGTGTCCCAGAGGGCTGGGTAGGACCTACACAGCGAATGGGCAGCATCACCTTGTGCTTTCCTTTGGTCTGTGGCTGCTGGAACAATCCAGGCAGCAGGATCCAGGGATGTGCCTGGAGTAGAACACATGGCAGAGCAACCAGTGCTAGACTCTGGGCACTTGAAGAGTCTTTTGTCAAGCCAACAAGCAGGGGAAAATGTTGTGTAGAACACTGGTCTTCCCTCCAGGAGCCTTCTGCCAGCAAGTCCCACACATTGTGCCAGGAGGGACCTGGGTGGGCACAAGAGGAGGCTCAGGAAGCAGCAGGATGCTGCTTGTATCTGTCCTCACCCCACACTGTGCACTTGTCTGAGCCAACAGGCTGGCTGCAGGGGGATCCCAGCCTGATTCCTGGTCACACCAGCCAGGAAAATGCAAACTTCTCTGTTTGGAGCCTGGGATGCCTTGTCCTGCAGGTGCCTTCAATGACCTGCAGCAATTTTAAATCAGCACAGAGCCCCAGGAGAGACCACACTGCTTCTCACACTCTAAAGGCACAGAGATGCCCCTGTGGCTATGGAGAGGCCACCAGTCCCTGCCTGACTCTCACATTGTGGAGAAGCTCCCAGGGCTTGCTGGCTCCAGGTGCTCTGGTCAGCCCACAGTGAGTGGAGAATTTCTGTCCCTCCTGGGCTGCTTTGCCTCATTCCCTGGCCACAGCCCTTTGGCAACATCCATTCAGAAACACCCCCTTGGGATGCTCCCAACCACTGTGTAGGACTTGCAGGAGAAACATCCCTCACACTGGGACCATGGGGTCAGGGGACACAAGACAGGACAAGCAGAGCTGGCAGCTCCCAGCTCTGCTCTGTGGGTGAGTCTGTACCACCCTGGATGGGGGTCAAGGATGTCTGGACCAGGGGAAGTGTTTTCCATGCTCCCTGCCAGGGATGAGTATATTATGACTGCCCAGAAAGCCACTTCTCCTGCCTCTTCCTGCTGCATCTTAATCCTGAAGCATCCCAACTCTTTTCCCTGTTCCCCAGCTTGACCTCATCCACCCTGCCTGGGCACAGCCCCATCCTGGAGAGAGTTTTTGTCCTCTTCACCCTTCAGCAGCACCTGCAGGAGCCTGCAGGGATGGAGAAAGAAGTTGTGGCCATCTGAGCCCCTTTCTCTGGAGAAGGGGAGGAGGCAGAACAGAGCTGCCTGGTGATGAGGGGATGGACAGACCCCCATCTCCCCATCTTCCCCAGTATCTCTTCCTGGGCCAGCACCAAGCAGCCAAGCACAGACTGGCCAGGGAAGAAGGGAAGAAGTAGATGGCATAAGTGTTGGTAAAAGACTTTCCATTCATTGCTTTCTCTTCTTGGTAGGGATTGTAGTGCAATTGCAATCTGTGTTTAGGCTTTTTTAAAAATGCTAATTCTGAATTTCCAGTCTTGAGCTGGCCAAAGGGCCACACTGGAATAACAGAAGACCATTTGTTTCCCTGGGGGAAAACTAAAGACTTGTTTATTTTCTCTCAACATCAGAAAGTCAGATCTTGTATGTCCAGCTTGCTGAGTTTTTGGATGAGAAAGAGCAGGTGGTTTTGTATCATCAGATGCACCAGAAAAACATAGTCCTGTCGCCTGAGTTGTGACAAAATGGTTAAACACATCTCTCATTCTTGTTTGCTTCATTCACTGACTAAATAAACAACAGAGAGAAAAGGTTTGTCCTTTAAGTTTCAGTTCTCATCAGTGAGGGGCAGATGAAGCTCATTTTCTGCACATGGGACCTTCTAACAAGTCCTACAGGAAAACCAAGAAACGTCAGGAGTGACCTTCCTGGCAAATCCAATGTTGAAAACAAGGAAACCACACTGGGGAGGCTTTTTAAGGAAGCAAAAAAAAAGGGCAAAGCCCATTTATTTTTCCTCAGCAGCTCCTCTCTGAGGTCATCACTACTGTAAACTACATCTCATCTTGGCTGATAACAGAGTTTAGTACTGGTGCTCTGCAGCATTAGTCTTGTGTAGGTCTAGATTCAACCAGGGGAGTAGAAGACCCTTGGAGAAAGAGCAAGGAACCTGTGGTTGGCTGTGGTGGAGCTGAGAATTTAATCCCAGACTTCTGGTCCCAGCCTCATCCATACTCAGAAGATAGTGTTTCTGGCAAATCCTGGGGCTGGACCTGGAAGAGGCCCAAATCTGTGCTCAAAAGAGCCAGATGATTCTATGATTCTAGGTCATTTCTGAGTCTTTTTTATAAGGCTCCAAGTTTCAATCAATAAGTGCAGGGGGATGCAAATCTACATGTCCTGGTAACTGTTCACACTGTCTTCCCTCTTAGTTATGTCCCTTCAACATGTTGAGGTGTTTCGTGCTGATTCAAGATATGGGAGTCCCAACCCAGAGGAAAAAAGCAGGAGGGACTGTCTGAGTCACCCAGAACAAACCCCAAAACACAGCCAGGACAGGATGGGTGTGGAGGTCACCTGGTAAGGGCAAGAGGCTCAAATGGTCACAAGAGAGTACGGGGTTTAACTGCTGGCCAGATCAGAAAGAGCCAGGAATCTGGCTGGGAGGAGATGGAGGGTGTCCTGGGCTCCCCTGGCAGTGTGGGGAGACTCACAGGACTGCAGGGAGAGCCAAACTTTGCCAAATGAACCCCACACCCCGTGTCATCTGCACTCAGGTTTTGCTGCTGCCTTTCCCTGCATTGCTGCAGTCATCTCCACCTGCCCTTCCCATTGCTCCAAGTGTTCATATTTATGTTTCTCCTGTTGTTCATATTCAGTAAGAACATTCATGAGAAATGAAAGCAGGAGTCCTCCTGCAGAGGCTGTTCTCATGGACAAGCAGTGGCACAGCTCAGGTCCCCACACTCAGCACAGTCCAAGGGGACCTGAAAGCTGCAACAGGGACACCATGGGCATCATGTTCCACTGTGGAAAGGTTTGGATCCCCAGTGGGAAAGACAACCATGTCCTTCTTGCTGCCCAGGCTGATCCAGTGTAACCAATAAATGACCAAAAAGAAGGACAAGACCATAAAATCATTGAATGTCAGGTGGGAAGGGACCTCAAGGATCATCTGGTCCAACCCTTCTCATATTATTGTTTATCTGAGATGTCCCAGCACCCCCTCGAGCTGAGACTCCAAACTTTCCAAAGTGGGGAAATCCATCACTTCCCTGGGGAGACCATTCCGATGTCTGACTGTCCTCAAGATGCAATACACAAGGGAGGGCAGGAAGGATGGTTCTCTGAGAGCCAGCAGCCAGCACCAAGGCTTATTCTGGGACCCACAGGGAGAAGCTTCATGTCTTCCTCCTGGGCCCATGGCCATGTTTTTCAGCAGGAGCCAACACATCCTAAGGCAAACCAAGACTGGAGGATGCTATAGCCATAGCTTCTGCACAGCCATAGAAGGGACTGGGAGCTGTCTGCAGAATCCCAGCAACTTCTCCCCTCTTGCCATGCTGCAGAGTGAAGAGTTAAATTCTCTCCCTCAGCAAGAGCAGGGAGGCAGCTCCCACTTGCCACCATCTGCTCTCATTCACACATAAGCCCTTCGAAGGCACCATTCAGTTCTCCATTTATTCCCTTTGACAAAACCAGGACTGCTGAGCTCATGTATAATGAAGGAGAAGAATGACTGAGCTGCTCCCCGCGTGCCCGGGAAGCTGGGCTGGCTGAGAGGGGAACCAGCTGCTCCCAGGAGAGGCTCCTTCCCTCTCTGCATCTCCTGGGAAATGTCTCACTTGATCCCAAGTAGGTGCTGGTAGCATCCTGTCAGGCCAGGGCCAGGTAATGGCTATAGAGCAGCTTTGCCCACCTGCCTGGGTCCCTCTCTGGGTCCCCACACACCAGGGACACCCTGTTTCCAGGCCACACGTTTCTCCACACCGAAGTTTTGCTCTCCTCTGGAGTTTAGCATCAAACTCATCAGAAACAGCAATAACCTGGGAGCAGTGCCAAGAAACCCCAGGAGTCTGGCTGCACCCGACCTGGCCAGAGGTTGCCCAGTTGAAACGTGTTGGCACCAATGGGCCTGAACAGAAATGGCAATTGCTGGAGGGAAACAATCCAAGCCTCATTGGAGATAAAAGGGGGACTCCTTAAACAAAGAAACAAAAGCCACATTATCCTAAAAAAATGAAACCATTCTATAGTTAAAAAGTCACTTTTCCTTTAGAAATATCTGGCAAATTACACATTTAAAAATTTGTTTAAAGGTTGGAAGAGGATAAAGTATAAATTATTAAAAAAAAGCGTTTAGATTAATTCAAACCAAATATTTTTTAAATGGTCTCTTCCTTGAAATTTTCAACAATTTGTCCTCATTCCAGCAGGAAATGGTTTCAGATACTCATAAACTCATGGGACTGGAAGTGAGATCTAGTGAAAATCAGCTGATAATTGCTTGTCTGAATCAGTTGGCAAGCCCTTGTGAAAAAACAAGTCCCACCAAAGAAAATCATGATGGGAAAAGCAAGCTAAACACATTCCAATGGATTCAGCTCTGGTCTGCAGAGGCCAGAGGCTTTACTGAGTCATGGCCTTTTCTTCCTTGTCTCCCCTTTTGGCTCATGTAAATGCAATTTGTGCCTTTCCCCTGCCTGCAGTTTGCTCCCTCTTGGCAGTGCCACTCCTGCTCCCTCCTCCCAGGTGTCCAACTCCCTGCAGACCAGAGGAGCTCCCAGGGGAGGTGATGGCAACAAGGACAGGTGAAATGTCTGCACTGCTGGGGACAAGTGACATTGATGCTGCTGCTTTTCCTCCTGGGTCTCCCTGGGCAGTGCACAGTGCTGGTGGGGCAGAGGGAATTATCCATGGTCCCAATGGATCCAGGAGAATCCCTACCTTGCTGCACCCCCATTGCCCCAGTCTCCTGCTCATCCTGCCAGTTCTGCATCATTCTCCTTGGATGCTCCCTTACTGACCCCTTCCCACCGAGTTTTCCATTTGCCAGAGCTGGCAGCAGTGCAGTTGTTTCCACATTCATTCCACAGTCTGGAGGTAAATTGCTTCTTAGGAAAACAGGTCATGGTGACACATCGGGAGCAACATTCCCAAGATATCCCAGAAGCCCAGGTAACTTCCCTGCACCCAGTGAAGAAATGCTTCAGGAATTCCCTTGCAGAAGGGAATGCCCTTTGCAGGCTAACTCTCTACCCTGCCTGCTGGGACCCCTCCAACTCTGCACTGACTGTTTTGCATCCCAGATTCCCCAGCAGAATTGTCCCTGGAGGCACCTTCTGTGGCAGAAGAAGCAGCTCTCTGGGTGCCCTTCTCTAAACTGATTGGAAACAAAGCCAAAAGTGAGTGTTGGGGCTGTAACTACAGCCTGGGAGCTCCTGCAGAGGTTTCACTCCTCACCTCCACACCAGGGCTCCACAGTGAGGTTTTAAAGAGTCCCAAATGGGAGGATGTGCAGGAGCAGCTCCTTCCACAGACATTATCCAGTGGGAGCTGGATGGTGTAGCTCTGTGCCATGAAGCTGAGCAGTCACAGACCAAGACCTACAAACCTAAACTTCTTTCATTCTAAGTGAAATAACTCACAGCAAGATCCTAAAGGGCAGCTGATAGCATCTTCAGACCATGTGAGAGAGCTGGAATCATGGCTGAGAGTGATGATGAAAAGCAGAGACTTGAGTTTGTTCCTGTGCACCTCCTGGTTTCAGTGTTTTGCAGCTACAGAGGCCACGGGGGGCACGAAACAGTCGAGACACCTGAGCACTGCATTCCACATAAAAATGAAACGAATCAACCATGTGTTTTTAAAAGGAGGGCAATGGCTGTGAGTGAAAACAAAGCAGCTTGCAGGTCCTTTGAGGCTGAGGAACCAATCTTGCAACACTGGCACCCAAGGAAGGCAGAGATGCTGTCTGGCATCCAGCAGCCCCCTTCCAGGGCATGCAGACCTGGACAACAAGATCTTCACATCCCAACACAGTGGCCAGCACCAAGTGATCCCAGATCATTCACATCTGGCTGGTGTTCACAAAGTCCCCCAGTCTTGCAAGGAGAGGCAGAGGGCCATGCCTAACACATCTCTGTCAGCTCACACAGCCTGCCCTGGTGAGCTCCCTCTGACTGGGGGCACCAGGGATTCTCTGGACCATTTCTGGATGATGATGTGGTGTTTTCTATCACTGACAGCCCAAGGCCATAGGTGCAAAATAACCATTCTCATTGGGACAGACTTTGACCTGTGGTGCTCTGGCTGGTGGGGTGGGATTGATATGGTCCCTTCCTTCCACTCCATTGGATGGGGAATATCTGCCATGCTCCTGGAAGGGAGTACTCACTGCTCCTTGCAGGTAAACCTCAGGACTGCTCAGTGAGAATGAAAGGGGAAGAACAAGCCTTTATTTTCCTGTATCTCTGCAAGTCACTAACAGACACATCACCAGAGGGCCAGCATGGGGGAGACTGCTCTGCCTGCAGCACAGGGAGGCAGAGCTCAAATTAGGCAGCTCAGGGCAGGGCACACCAAGCTGTACACAGACAAACCAGACAAGATCAAGCCCTGAACTTAGAAACAGCTGCAGGAACCGCAGCAGATGACATTGCTTTTCAACAGTTTGCAACTGTCACTGGGGTGTGCAAGGCACAAAGAAACTGTCAGCAGCAGCATCTGAGCAGAGGCAGCCCGGGAGCAGCTGCAGGAGCTGACTGCACAGCCCAGCTCCTGTCTGAGGTGGAGTGGGGTCTGGGGGAGAGGTGGATCCAGAACCAGTGACACTGGAAGGGGAGCTGGGGTGCTATAAGGCTGGGAGGTCAGACCTGGGGTAGGAGGGATGAGCTGCCTCTGTAAAAGGAGGATGTGAATTGATCTTCCTGATGGATGACATGGCTGAGCAAAGATACAGCTTGTGTAGGTACCAGGAAACCCATGGCAAGGCATCCTCAGGGAGAAGCCAGGGACCAGCACATAGTTTTAGGATGTTGTCCATAGGATGAAGAAGATTCTGGCACTTAGGGAAAGAAAATAAAGCAATCATCCATACCACACTTTGGAAAAAAGCCATTGGATTCTAAAAAAACTCCAGGAAGTCATCAGGACATTTCCTCACTGCTGGCAGAAAGGGGCAGCCTGGCTCAGCAGTCCTGAGCTGCACCTCTGCCAGGCCTTGCCCTTTCACCTAATGCAAACATTGCATAGAACATAAAAGATTAAATAAATGCATAATAAAGGGAAGACTTTGGTCACTGGGAGAAGGCTGTGGGGGCACAGCTGGTAGCAAATATTTTTCCGTGCCTGGTACGTCAGTGTGAGTTGGGGCAGGTGCACTGAGCAAAACACAGCCCATGTTTGTGCACTCTCAAGACTGTTACTGAGCTGTGTTTAGGACTCAGCAGGAAACTGAAACTCCTTTTTATGATATGAAGGTTGTTAAGATGTAAATACAGCACATTTATCTAGTGAACAACATCTGAGCCTGGCCAAGGACTCCAGGCAGCTCTGGGTTAAACATCCCAAAGTGCAACACCCTTATAATGACAATAACATTTGTCAGGGCAGGAGCAGAGGGTGGACATTTGCCTGGGATTGAAGTGGGACTGACTCTCCACCTCCTGGGATGGAGAGCTGCCTGGGACTGAAGCAGACACAGAGGTGCCTTGGGCTGCAGCCATTCACCCACCCCCCCCCC